>PVKV010004552.1:0-126589 GCA_004027835.1 Alouatta palliata
AAAGAAAGAAAAGAGGAAGAAAAGAAAATAGAAAAGAGGAAGAAAAGAAAGAAAGAGAAAAAGAAAGAAAGAAGAAAGAAAAGAAAGAAAGAAAAGAAAAGAAAGAAGGGAAGAAAGAAAGGACACCAGTCAAGTTGGATTCAGTTTCACCTTGACAGCCTCATTTTAACTTAATAGCTCCTTGAAAGGCCCTCTGCAAACACAGTCATGGATTAGAGCCCATTCGTATGACCTCATTTAACCTGCATTACCTCTTCACAGTCTCTATCTCCAAAGATATTCTGTAGCAGTCGGTGTTAGGACTTGAACATAGGAATTTTGGTGGGACACAATCAACCCATAAGAACATTCCCATCACAGATTTTAACTCCGTTCACATTCCAGACTACGTTCATTCATAAATCTCTGTCCCTATCTACGTATGTCTGTATATATTGATTTATTTAAACATATAGCATAATTTTACAAGGATTATATGGATAACATTTTCCTTAAAGTAAAATACAATGTAGATGTAAGTCCTCCGGTGGGTTCTCTTACAATTCCAGACTACCTTCAACTTTCTACTATAAGGTTTGATGTGCATTTTTTTCACTTACTTTAGGTATTTTACAAATGTATTTAAGTGCCCAGATACTCCTTATAGAATATTTTAAGGATATTTATGAATGTATTAATCCCCTTTCAAAGGCATAGGTAGATACAGAGTCACTAAGATCAATGGCTGTTTGGAGTTCTCTTTTAATTGCTTCAAGAAGTATGTGTGGGCTCGGGGGAGGGTGTGTGTGTGTGTGTGTGTGTGTGTGTGTGTGTGTGTAGACAGGCTGAAGGAGAGGACTTGAAGGTTGTAAAAAATCTAAGTCTGTTTTATTAGCCTTAAGTAAAACCTTTGGGAATGATCTTTTCATATTAGTCTAAGTTTTTAGGTCAGGAGCATAAAAATGCAGATTTGTTTGCTATTTTCATGAATTTTATATTTATCCATGTTAATTAAAATTGACTTTATATGTGTGAAGTCATTAAATGTCAAAATTGCAGGAATATCTTTATTTTAAGTACCTTTTTAAAATCAGTTTTTGTGTCAACTGCCTCAGGAATTCTATCTCATGGTCATCTTATGATGGAGCCAAGTCTCTTTTGAACATTTTCAGCTAATATTTGAAGCAAACCAATTTCAGGTTGCTATTAATTTATATTTCTTTCCCTGGAGAAAGATTTTTAAGAGAAACAGAATATTTCAATCTAATAATCTGCAAAATTTAAATAAATAAAAGAATACATACATATGTAAATCTCAGGCAAACTTCAAATTAGTTTTCAACAAAACTACTCAAAAATTAGCCAACATAAAGCAGGAGGGAGTCCATGTACAGAAACTTCATTTTATTACTTGTTTAGACATCAGTGTGTGGTTCACTACGTATATTTACTCAATAAATGTTTACTTTCCCTGCAAAAAAAAAAATAAGGAATTTATCATTTAATTATTATTTAAGAGTAAATAGTTAAAATATGGAATTCTCCATGTTTTCATAATATTAATCTAAACACTTTTTTTTTTTGCTCTTGTTGCCCAGGCTGGAGTGAAGTGGCACGCAGCTCACCGCAACCACTGCCCGCTGCGTTAAAGCAATTCTCCTGCTTCAGCCTCCTGAGTAACTGAGATTACAGGCACCCGCCACCATGCCCAGCTAATTTTTGTATTTTTAGTAGTGACAGGGTTTCACCCTGTTGACCAGACTGGTCCTGAACTCCTTACCTAGTGATCCACCTGCCTTGGCCTCTCAAAGTGCTGGGATTACAGGCGTGAGCCACCATGCCCGGCCTGCAAGACACTTTTTAATTGCCCTTCTGGTCAAAGGATCTGTCATCAAATTAACCAGGTATTCCCTAATTCAGTTTCGTATATACATTTTTGTATTTAGTAAGAAAATTCTATTCTCTAAAGAATAGGAACAATTTCACATGGTTTTTATTGTGTTAATCTTACTTCCTATATTAATTCCTCCCCCTTTTCTATTAACTCTTCAATTCTTGTCAGTTTTATTAATAGTAACATTTTCTTATTACCAAAAACCAACAAGATCAACACTTGGACCTTTTTTTTTTTTTTTTTTACTAATGTCTTCACTTGGACCTTTTTTCATACTATCACAGCACAGTTAATTACCTGTATACATCATAAAATTTAAGTTTAAAAATAATCCAGTGGCTATTCTTTTTCTTTTTGAATGATTAACAAGCACATTTTTAGCTTCTAAAGCAGTAATTTAATTATACTAATTTCTTACTGATATACTATTACTGTTCACATACACATCTACAGCAAAGTAAACCCATTGTCAACAAAATTTGTAAGCCAGAAACACACACACACACACACACACACACACACACACACATAGATGCAGAGTAGATATTATATAAAATATGTAAGCCAGACACACACACATGTGTGTGTGTCTGTAAGAATTGTATACACTCTGCATCTTTGCTTGCTAATTAAAATTCAAGCTAAAAATTGTGGTACAGTTTTACATACTCAAGTGAGTGGTTCTCTCTCTACATAAATGGAAAATATTTAACCCAAAAAGCAGTTCTCATACCATAGCAGGCATTTTTAATTTCCATGAATTCAAGTATCCTTTCTTCAAAATGCTGGAACTAGTTTTGATTACTCTCTGATTATAGCATGGTGATGGCTCAGGCACAGATGTTTCAGGTTTTTCTTTTTTTAATCATATATCTATAAACATCTTAAATCAACAATATTTACTTTTTAAAATATTATGTAAATGTTCCATATAGTAAAACAATTACAAATGTTATACTTACGGTACACGCAAATGTTGGTTTCTTCCTAATCATCTAGTTGCAATTAATCATAAAAGGCAAATTTCATATGCATTTAATTGTGATAATTTCACAATTAATAATTGCAGTCAATAATTTGCAAATGCAGCCTTTTTCCTCACTTGCCATATTAATCTGTTTGAGTTGCAGTAACAAAATACCACAGTCTGGGTTTCTTGAGCAAGAGAAATTTATTTTCTCACAGTTGTAGAAGCTGAAAGTCCAAGATCAACTGTCCAAAATGACAGCAGGGTTGGTTTCTCCTGAGGCCTCTTTCTGACTTGCAGATGGTTTCATTCTTGCTGTGTCCTCATGTGATCTTTTCTCTGTGTGTGCATCCATCCCTAAATTTTCGTCCTCTTATTATAAGGACACTAGTCCTATCACAGTAAGAACCCACTCTCACGGTTTTGTTTACCTTTAATCATCTCTTTAAAGGAATGATCTCTAAATACAGTCATATTGGATGTTAGCACATCAACATATGGATTTGGGGAGACACAATTGAGTCTATAACAACTGCTCTTCTCGCTTGAGCGAATTGTTGATACCATGTAATAAGCTGACCAAACTTGTCTCTTTAATGGCTTGGACTATAAAAATTCAAATAACAGTAACAACAAAATGCCTGTGGTTCATCAAGGTTGACAGGATGGGGTATCTACCAGGATAGGGCCGGTAGTTTACCTTCCTCAAAAATTTACTGATGGTAACAGGAAAGCTTGACATTAAATCTTTTAAACTAATTTGATTTTTGTAGACAAACTGAAAATATAGCCAAGTTTTCAAGGACAAACTTATGTTAATCAAGTTTATTAGACTGATATGGAATATAGAAATGTCAATTGATCCATTTTTAATTAAAAAAAAATCCCTTAAGCTAAAATAGCCATATTGACATACTATATAGGAGGACAATGAGATACTCTTGACATCTTTTAAGGATCACCAAATATTTCTATTATTTTTGAAAGCTTTCGAGCCTTTTCTGCAAAAACTAAATATGTGCATGTAAACATAGTATTCAATACACAATTTACTTGGGATATAAATAGTAAACCACATCTCTGTGATTGCATTTACCATATGGCTCTTACTTTGGGAATAAGAGAAACTTGATTTACAGACATTGAACAGATAAGCTCAATACCTGTTCACATAAAGAAAAAATATAGTTCAAAAGGCACTGGTAAAATATTATCCTAGTAGAGAACACTATTAAGCCCTATCTGTATTTAGGCTATGCAAGATTCAGGAAAGAGCTAGGATTGCTCAGCCCAAGGTATTAGTTTTGTCCGGATCATAAAGACTTGGCAAATGGGTGTCTAAAACAAACTTATAACATAAGGGATTTATGGGCAGAGGACTTTTCTTGGTGTTTCCATGTGTTATATATTATTTTTCTGCAGTAGGCTTATAATGCTGAATTTTACCTAAGCCTTATGGTTCTGGAAACAGTAATGGTTAAGAAATCTCCCACCCTCTTACTGCAAAGAGTACGCTCCCCTTGTTTTCCTATGGCAAAGGCCAACAAAGTTTCCAAATTTCCATTCTTTGCCTCATAATTAGCTGAACGTCTGGTCCCTCCCTAATTAGTTGGAACAAAATGTTTTTTAGCCCAATTTTGGTTAAGTTCATCTTCTTCCTCCAGGTCCTGGAACCTCCATGAACTCTCAGGCTGAGCCAGTGTTCATCTCCTCCTTAATAGTCCTCCTGACAATAGGCTGGTCTCAGGGTAAACATTTTCTGATCCACGATCTGAACACCCCACCCTTCTAATCTGCTTCCCACAGCCAGTATTTTAGTCTCCTATTCTCTTCCATATTAAAGAGAAACTCATTTTTCCTAACTCTTGAGACACTTGGCAGAATCTTAAAGTCACAGAATTCTCCCTATTTCAATACACTCCCTCTTTCAACTGTTATAGTCCTGATTCCCCTTATTACAACAGTCTTTTCAAAGAAAGTATTCAATGGCTGCAAAAGTAATTGCAGTTTTTGTCATTGAAAGTAATGCCAAAACTGTAAATACTTTTGCACCAAACTAATATTTTCATACTATACCCAGATTTGTCTCTTATTTGATGAGACCAACATTATTCCTTCATTTGGTGTCCAGGATAGTTTTCAGGGTGTAATAAATAACTAAGAAATATTGGTTGAGAGAGTAATCAGTTGAATTGTCTCTTCACACAACACAAAACTGAGTCTTTATTTTCTTATATAAATTAAGATAGTCTCTGATACTTACTAATATAGCCACACACAAAGAAAGACAGAACAAGAAAAACATTAGGAAGGACACAAATATATTAGATGATAGATGAGAGTTTCTCCCACAATATTATAGCTGAATTCATTCAACGGTCTATAAGGTAAATATTCTTATAACTGACATTACAAAAACTGGGAAACTGCATCCAAAGTCAAAAAAAACAGCCTGCAGAACTGTAAGAAGATAAATTTCTCTTGCTTAAGAAACTCAGACTACAGTATTTTTGTTAATGCACCCAAACAGACTAATACGGTAGTTGAGAGAAACAAAGTTGCAATTGCATATTATTGATTGAAATCATGAATTGCCAATAATTCAGTCTAAGACAAGAACCTACCCTCTTAATCACAGAAATAAGGTATTTTCTAGAACGATTTGTTACCTCATAACTCTCCCAATAAACTGCTAATAAAAAGTTACAAATAGTATTTAACTTAATTTCAGGATTTCGAAGAAAACACTTCTAAATATGATCCCCCAAAAATGAATTTGCACACTCTAGAATAGTAAATATTATTGCTACATATTGTGAATATTTTGTTGTAATTTCCATTAATTTTTAGAGCCAACTGTAATACTACAAAAAATTATGTTGATTTTCTATAGTAGAAAGATCTAAATACAACATTATTAGTAATTTGATTTGTAAATGAACCTACATATTCTTTTGGTTTTATTTGTTGGTTTATAATATTTTAATACAATTCTCTTAATGCGAAATACAGTGGATTCCTCTGAAAGGATGAATTATAAGTTTTAAGATATTTTAATCTTATAATTTATTTGTATTTTCTTTAAACCTTCAAATGTACCTACCTGGCAGTGGTTCAGTGGCTGAATGATGGAATTTGGCCCAATTGGATAGTTTTATTATAGATATTAGAAGGGCTTCAGAAATTATCTGTATTCTATTTTCTATAATTTGTTGCTCAGAAAACCAAAGAAAAACAAAATCAAGCATATTGTCAAAATAACCATAAGAGAGTAGGAAGGTATGAAAGTAATTGCCTAATCCTATGTATACCCTTACTGCACTTCAAACCTAATTTACAAACATGAAATCAGATCACAGTTTTTCTTATTATTTAGTATCATATGAAAGCTGTTTTTAGATGACAAAATACATGATGCATTGAAGAAAAATTTTTCATGCAAAATTAGTTATTTCCAAAAAATACAAATCACTGAACTCTGAGAAATGCTCTGTCGGTTACTCATTCACAGACAGAGGTAATTAAAATATCTCATTCACAAATGGATATTTCAGCCTATCTATTCATTAAGGATAAAACTGGATCAGTCTACAGCCTGTCCTGCCAGTTGCCTGGCTGTCAATGTTCAAATGGCCCAAATGACCTATCAAGACACAGTTTCTTAATAAAGATTAAATATCTTGTCAGGAGGTTTAGAAATGTGTTAAGTGTGATAACTCTTCTTTAAGAGTGAAAACATAATGGTTTATTCGAATAGTACCTTTATCACTGCACCATATAAAACATTTTTGCTATCTGCCAAATAGAGTATTAAACAGTATATTGGTTTTGACATTTGTCAAATGTAAATTCAGATGATCAAAGATTTCAAGGATCTAGCTATGACCTATATTTAAACTTCTATTAAAGAAACATTATCATTGCTTGGTTTTAGAAACTATAAAATAGTTTTAAAACTACATACATCTATAAAGTTCCCAGGAATAACACAGTTTTCTATGTGAAATACAACAATGAAGGTGAAAAAATAAAAAATCAATAGCTAAAAAAGTAAATTGAAACAATTAGATTAAATTATGAAATTATGTAATAAATGGATTTATAAATTGAATAGGTAATAGAATTATATCAAAATAAATTATCAAAGTAAAAACATAATTTATTTAATACAGCACATGTCTTGTGCCTCATAATCTGGCATAAATCAAACCACAAGGTGGAATGTTATTGAGATTCTCAATTAACACAAACAACATTCATTATAAATATTCAACTAAAATGGGACTTGAAAAACAAGTGATATGATTAGCTACAACAAAATAAATTCATTAAAACAAAAAAGCTTTTTATGTTTTTAAAAGAGACTTTGTGAATACTAATTAAAAATCAAAATAATTTATTTCAAACTTTATATAATTTAGTATTACAATCAGAAAGATAGCCTGACCTGCTATACAAGCTTTGCATGCAAACATCTCCATCTTTTATTTTATTAAGCTTAGATCTGCAGGAACAAGAGATGAATTATTCTCATGATAAATTCTCATTAAACAAATCAGCAAAGTAAATCAGCATAGCTAGAGGAAATATAGATATCTTATCATGAGGGATTCAAAAAAAGCCATAATTTTTTGTGAAGTCAACTAATAAACAGTATAAATTCCGGTGTGTTTATTGTCAAATTTTGCATAGGTGAGGTGGGGAATAAGATGCCTGTACTTCAATAGGCATCTAGCCACTGGCTTTTTGTGTTTCTCCATTGACATAATTTATATACCACAAAGTTGACACCTTTAAAAGTGTATAGTCCAGTGGTTCTTAGCATATTCATGAGTTATACAACCCTAACTACTATTTGATTACAAAACATTTTCATCGCTGGAAAAGAAACCCATTAGCAGTCACTTCCCATGCCCTCTGTTCCACAATGCCTGTCAGTCAATCTGTTTATTTCTATGTGTTTGTCTATTCTATATATTTAACTTACTTGAAATCAAAAGATGTGTGGCCTTTGTATCTGGCATCTATCAACTATCATAAAGTTTTCAACATGTATTTATGTTGCACCATGTAGCACTTTATAGCCAAGTAATATTCAATTGCATATTCAATGTTGTAATTCAATATTACATTTTGTTTGTCAGTTTACCAGTTGACGGACATTTGGTTGATTGTTTCCATTTTTGGCTACTATGATTAGTACTGCTATGAATTTTTACATACAATTTTTTGCATTGAAAACATACAATATGTTTTCAATTCTCTTCGATATTTATCTAGGAGTAATACTGCTGAGCATTACGGAAACTCTAAGTTTAACACGCTGAAGAACTACCAGAAATTTTTCCAAAATGACTGCATGGTTTTTATACCTTTCATCAATGTATGAGGGTTTATTTTTCTATATCCTTGTTACCACTTGTTATTGTTTATCCTGATTATAGCCATCTCAGTAGGTATAAAATGATGTTTTATTGTGGTTTTAATGTGCATTTCCCTAATAACCAGGATGTAAGGCATATTTTCATATGCTTATTGTTTATTTTTATATCTTTTTTAGAAAAATGTCTATTCAGATTATTGGAATGTTTATCTTTTTGTTGCTGAGATTTAGGAGTTATATATACCTTCAGGAATCTAAATTTGTATCAAATACATGATTTCCAAATATTTTCTCCCATTATATAGTGTTTTTTAATAGTGTCTTTTGATTCAAAAACACTTTTACTTTTCATGAAGTTCAATTTATCTATTTTTCTATTGTTCCTTTTGCCTATGGTGTCATATCTAAGAATTTTTGCCTAATTCAAAGTCATAAAGATCTCTTGTTTTCTTACAAGAATTTTATATTTTTAGTTCTTATATTTAGGTTTTTTATTCACTCCATGTGGCTTTTTAATATGGTGTGAGGCAGAGGTCCAAATTCCTTCTCTTACGTATGGATGTGCAGTTGTCCCTGCACCAATTGTTAAAGAGACTGTTCTTTTCCCATTGCATGATCTTGGAAATAATGTAAAAAATTAATTGTTCAGATATGTATGGACTTATTGCTAGACTCTCAATTTTATTTATCTGCATGTTTCCCCTATGTAAGTAACAAACTCTCTTGAATATTATAGCTTTATAGAAAATATTGAGCCTGGGTAGTGTATGTACTTTATTTTCTTTTTTCAAAATTGTTTCACTATTTTGGGTTCCTTTCATTTCCATATTAATTTTAGGATGTGCTTCTCAATTATTTCTTTAAAAAAGTTAGCTAGGATTTTGATAGAGATTGCACTGAATCCATAGATTAATTAAGGAAATACTGATATTATAACAATATTAAGTCTTCTAATCCATGAAAATTGAATTTTTTTAATGATTTGTCTCTTTCTTCTTATTTTTGTTTTGCTTTATTTTTCTATTTTTGTTGTTGTTGTTTTTTGTTCTAATTTTTTTGTAGAGACAGAGTTTTGTCCAGGCTTGTCTCAAACTCCTATGCTCAAGGCGATCCTCTTAACTTGGCCTCCCAAATTGCTAGGATTACAAATGTAAGCCACCATACCTGAGCTATATGTCCTTTTTTTTTTTTTTTTTTAACTAAATGATGTTTAATAGTTTTCAGTAGACAAGGGATACATTCCTTTTATTTAACTAGATATGCTCTTCTTTTTGATGCTATTGTAAATTGAAATGGTTTATTTATATAATTTTTATATTCATTGCTAGTGTGAAAATACAGTTGCATTAGGTGCATTAATCTTTGGTCCTACAACCTTGCTCAACTTCTTCATTAGCTCTAATATTTATTATTATTATTTTCATGAATCCCTTACAATTTTTTTGTGTACAAGATCAAGTCATCTTAAAATAGAAAGGATTATAATTCTTAGTTCTTCCTTTCCAAAACGGGTGACTTTTAGCTCCTGATTTTAAGGTAGAAGTTCTCAGTATTTCAACATTTCCTGAAGATGCCCTTTAGCAGGTTAAGAAAATTTTCTTTTCTTCCATGTTTAAGTAGCTTTCTTATTAAAGGATATTGAATTTTCTCAAATGCTTCTATTCATATTTTGGGATTATTCTGCACATTTTGTCCATTATTGTATTAATATAATACATTATGTTTTATTGATTTTTTTGTATGTTCAACCAACATTGAATTCATGGAATAAATCTGGCTTGCTCATGATGTAAAATTCCTTTTACATGTGGCTGGATTTGTTTTTCTAGTATTTTGTTGGAAAGTTTGAGAACTTTTGCATTTGTATTTTGATCCGAATTGTTTGATTTTTGTATTAGTTTAAAAATGGCCTCATAAAGTCAGTTGAGAAATGTTCTTTTCTATTTTTAGGAAGGGTTTGTGAAAGATTAGGGTTGATTTCTCTTTAAATATTTGGGAAAATTCAATAGAGAAGCCATCTGGTCTTTTTTTGTGTATACTTCTCTGGTTACTAAATCAATCTTCTCATTTTTATAGGTCTTTTAAATTTACCTATTTCTTACAGCGTTAGTTACAGTAGTTTATGTCTTTCTAGGAATTTGTCAATTTCCTTTGCATTATCTAATTTGTTAATTTGTCAATTTCCTTTGCGTTATCTAATTTGTTAGCAGATAATTAAGCAGAAGTTGTCTTTATAATCCCTATTATCACTGTAAGATTAGTAATATTGTCTCCTCTTTTATTTTAGATTTAATAAATTTAGTTATTTCTATTTTCATGGTTGGTCTAGCGAAAACATAATACATTTTGTTGATGCTTTCAAAGAACCAATTTCATCTTGTTGGTTTTTCTCCCTTGGTGTATATCGTATGTTCCATTTATTTCCTCTTTGTTCTTTGCCACTTCCATTTTCTGGTTGCTTTATGTTTAGTTTGGTCTGTTGGTTCTAGTTTCTTAAGGTGAAAAAATAAATAATTGATTTAAGATCTTTCTCTTCTTATTTTAAAATATAGACATTTAGAGCTATAATTTTCACTCTGAGAACTGCTTTTGCTGCATCTCGTAAGTTTTGATATATTGTATCTTCATTTTCATATAGCTAAAATTATTTTATGGTATCTTTTGCGATTCATTCTTTGATCCATTTGTTGTTAAGTGTGTATAGTTCAATCTTTACATATTTGTTTATTACTCAAATATCCCTCTTTTATTGTTTTCTAATTTCATTCCACTTTGGTTGGAGAAAAATACTTTGTATTATTTCAATCCTTTTATATTTATTGATATTTGTTCTTTTTTATTACAAATGACAGCTTTGTGCATTGCATGCCATTAACATGTTTATACTTACTGCTTTATATCAAATAGAAGGGGAAAAAACAAAAACAAGTTAACATTGTCATTCATATTTACTTATGTAGTTAACTTTACTATTTTCTTTCTACAGATGGTTTCAAGTTACTATGTTTCTTTTCAGCCTGACAGTCTCCCTTTAATATTTCTACTATTACAGTTTGACTAGTGACTAATTCTCTCCAGTTTGTTGTTGTTGTTGTTGCTGTTCTAATTTAGAAATGTCTTAATTGCTCCTTCTGTTTTGAAGGATTATTTTGCTGGGTACAGAAGTCTTGGTTGATAATCTTTTCACTTTCAGCTTCAATAAGGCTTCTGACTGCTTCCTAGACTTCAAGGTTTGTGATAAGAAGTCAGCTCTTAATCTTATGTGATGAGTAACTTATCTTTTGCTGCTTTCAGTATACTTTTTTAAAATTTACTTTCACCAGTTTGATTATGAAGTGTTTAGGTGTGGATCTCTTTGAGTTTAGGTGTGATCTCTATGAGCTTCTTGGATGTGTCAACTTTTAAAAATAAATCAAATTTAGAATGTTTTCAATTATTAATTTTTGAAACTTCTTTTATGCCTCTCTTTCTTCATTCCTCCTGGACTTACATAGTAAGTCTCTTTGTATATCTAATGATGACCCACATTTTTCTAAGGCTGTTATTATTTTTATCTTCTCTGTTCCTTGAACTGGATAATCTCAATTGAATCTACCTTTGAATTTGCAAAATCTTTCTTCTGCCTGCTGAAATTTGCACTTGACTCCCTTTATTTGACTGTTTTATTTTATTTATTTTATTTTTTTAACTTCAGAATTTCCATTTTATTCCTTTGTACAGTGTGTATCTTATTACTATATTCTCTAATTGAAAACGTGGCATTCTCATATTTTACTTTTTTGGACAGGATTTTCTTTAGTTCTCACAATGTATATTTAGAGATGAATTTAAAGTCTTTCGTAAGTCGAACATGAGGGTTTCCTCAAGGATAATGTTTATTACATAATAGCATTTTTCTTGTATATGGACCATATTTCCCTTTTTCTTTGTATTCCTTGTTTTTGTTGTTGTAGAAAACTAGGCATTTTGAATTATATAATGTGACAGCTCTGAAAATCAGTTTCTTTCTCTTCTCTAGGGTTGACTGTTGCTGCTGTTGGTGGTTGTTTTGTTCTTGTTCTTGTTTTCTTCCCATAACTTTCCAGAACTAATCTGGCAAAGACTGTATTCTTTGTTTTCTATGGCTAGTAAAGTTTCTGTTTGTTTAGCTTATTACTCTGCTAATTATTGGACACATTTTCTTTTTAACAAGTCATCCAGTCTTGCTGAGAGACCATACATGCGTGGCATGCCTTTGACACTCCAGTTGGCAGTTGACAACTCTGCCTTAGCTTTCACTTCCTTCCTCCTCTGAGACTCAACACTGGCCAGAGTTTAGAGCTTTAGACCTTCTATAATTCTTCTTGAGCATGGACTGAGCCCTATGCATATGCAATAGATTCCCAAAAATATATCTAGATTTATGACAATCTGCTAGATTCCCAAAAATATGTTACAAAATTTTGAAAAATATTTCAAAATCCCTATGGACATCTCATTCTCCTGCTTTCCCTTTTAAGCTTTCTGGTTAACTTATTGTTCAGCTCTAACTATTATCCACTACCCTAGGCAACTCTTGAAGGTAAACAATTATTTCAAAATGTTTCAAAATACAGCTCCAGGGAAAGACTTTTCACATTGGGTGAAATCTGACTGATTTTAAGTAAAGACAACCTGGCAAGCAGAGACTCCCAGGGAACCACCAGACAGGCCAATAAATAATGATTCTCTGAGAGTGAAGTTTAGGAAAAGCTACAGCTATTTCTTCTCCTTCTGATGGCTGCTGTTAGATTTCACCATGTTTGCAGTTTATTGGTTTTCAAGGTTAACGCAGAGCTGAAGACGGGGTGGGGGGAGGGTAGAAAAATAGCAAGTTACATTGTCATAAGCCTCATAGTTCATACTGAAATTCAACTATTTTTCTTGAACAAACATATGTCAACCCTGGAAAGCCTTTTGTTTATATCCAGAGACCTGGAAAACTGGGTTCTGACCATTTTTGCTAGTTTTCTTCTTGCTTTTATGGGAACAGATATTTCAGAGTTCCTTAAACTGCTGTTTTTTTTTTATTACCCACTGCGCCTATAGTTTTTCAAGACATTTACTTAAGTTCCCAAGCACTTATCCTCATATTACAAACATTTTCATCAAAAAGAAACACATAAATATAGTCCTTCACTTCTTACCCAACATGAAGATTATGCTATCAAGAACTTTTCTGGTCAATTTCCAAATCCCAGCATTATGGATCATTAAGAGAATGAATAGTCATCATTAAAATATTACCAAAAAGTCTATTTTTTTCCATTCCCTAAGATCATGCAAATTTAGTTATTTCCATTACAGTATTAGTATTTAGTTTAAAGGCAATAGCTTGGAGCATGAAGATTATACTGCTGCTTGACTGAATTACAGTAGCCTATTTTAATTAATATCTGAAAAGCTCAGTTTATTCATATGTGACACAAGGGAATCCTGGTTATACCTTATATTTTTTTGTTGCTTGGATGGAATTAAATCATTCTTATAAGCCACATAAGCCATATATAAACCCAGAATTCAATTAACATTATTTATTATTGAAGTCTTTCCTATGTTTTTCCACTTCTCTAATATGTTGTTCCCTCACTAAGTCTCTTTTATGACTCACTTTTCTCTTCTAGCCAAGTATTTGAAAAAGAAAACCCTTTAAAAATTTTATTTCATTAATCAGTTGATTTTGATTTTCTTCCTGGTCTAGAGATTAGTTGTATAAATGGCTTGAATAGAGAGTTGAATCACTCCACAAAGTGTAGTTAAATGTGATCGTGTTATCTTTATCATAAATTTCACCTTTGTTTGATGGGATATACACAAACACATAAAGAGAAAATATAGTGAGTTATTTTTCAGTGTCATTTTCTTACTTAGATCATTAAGGAAAGTAAAGCGTTATATTCTATATCAGAATGGATTGCATTTATATTCTTTCATTTCTAAAATCGGTTTCTCCCTTTGAAATGGAAACAGTTTTCTAACTTAAAGTAGGTAATTACACACTCCATTAAACAAGTAATTAACAGATTACAATTTGAAAAAAAAAAGAAAAACTTGAAAATGAGCAATTTGGATTCTGAATGTGGAGAGTAGTGTTATAATTAGCATAATACCTTTATACATAGATTAACAAGTACACAATAAAAATGAAAGAAGAAACAATCTGTTTCTTTCATACTGATTATACACCACAAATAGTATTTCATGAGTCAAACATTCACATGGTTTTAAGAAAGCTTGATCTGAGAATCATTGTTATATTACTCTAAAATTCAAAAAGATAAGGCTTTGATGTATAAAATGTTTGCAATCCTAAGAGACTAAAACCCTTCAGAGTCAATATTTTAAATTGTCATTCTACAATAATTCCCTGAGGCAAATGACCAATGCTAGCAACATGTGTAATCTAAATTAGTAATTTAAAATTGCAAAAAAGACAGGCTTAGTGTTTTGTAAGGGTGGTTCATTTCCACTGCAGGGTTGAAAATGTGCATAATGGGAAGTCAAAGGAAACATGTACATTAAGTCTATATTATTCTGCGTTCTAAGAAAAATAATGCATCCTAAACTTGAAGAAAGGACCACACTCCTTGCTAATTTACTGTTTAAGAAAAAAAAAAAAAAAGGCAACCTGTCCAATATAGTTTGACCCATCTGCACAAAAAAATACAAAAATTATCAAGGCATGGTCACACATATCTGCAGTCCCAGCTTCTTGGGGGGCTCAGGCAGAAGAATCTCTTGAGCTTTGGAGACCAAGGCTGCAGTGAGCCAAGATCATACCACTTCACTCCATTCTGGGTGACACAGTGAGAAGTCTCAGAAAAAAAAAAAAAAAAAGGAAAGGAAAAAGAGGAGAGGGTGTACACAAAAGAGGAAGGGTGAGATAAGGTATGGCAGGGATGAGAGTGCTGAGTTACTGCAGATGCCACAAACAGCTTCAAATAGTAGTTGTAAAACAAAAGTCTGCAAGTCCAAATAATAACCAGTCCTGAAATAAGATGTGTATTTTTTTTCCATGCTAAATTCTGGGCTAAATGCTGCACTGAAATCACAGCAGCAAGGAAAAAAGGAGACTCCTTCAGGCCAGGTCTTCTAATGAAACTATGTTCTTATCTACGTCTAGTAAAATCAAAGGATGCACAGGGAGTAGGTCATTAAGTCTGAAATCTGTGCTCCTGGTTAAAGTCTGATTATTTCTGTTCTGAAATTTGAGCTGACCTTGTGAGTAACAAATAAAAGAACCCATATGTTGTTTTCATTCCGTACTGAAAATAAACAAAACAGAACACTCCATAAAAAGAAATTTGCTCCTACCATGTTACTAAAAACAGACATTCAATACATTCAAATCTGTCAGCATGAAGATGATACAGAGAATGTCAAACAGCTATTGATTTTGAGTTGTTATTTCTATATGACAGTAAAAAGACACTGTTGTTATATGCTACTATTACATTTGCTTCACAGTTATCTTAGTGAAAAAAAAATACTGGTTTGTGTTACCTTGTGCCATTACTTAATATAACTTCTTTTGTGATCCTATGTTAATTCTTAACTCATTTATATCAACATATACGCAGTGTTATCCTGGAAATGTTTGTTTCGTAGATATTAATACTTTCCTAAATATTTGTAACATGCTGCTACAGATTCTAGCTGTTACAACACATCCAATGTAAATGTTAATAATGAGAAATTGTGTAAAACAGGCTGAGAAACCTGAGTGATTAATCTATGGGATGCTACTTTGGCTTGATTTGAAACTAGATATGTAGTTGGCGGTCAGTGGTGGGACACATTTCAGCTTGAGTTTTCTGCCCATAAAGAATGACTTTTTGGTCAATCCCACTGCATTTCTTAAAAGCAGATAATGCATCACCATGAATGTCTTCTATGTGGCAGATGCAGGATTTGTTTATAAGAAATTATTGCTTAAGGGCTATGCTTGTTGCCCTAAGCACTGTATTTGAAATTGATAACAGAATAGGAAATATACGAGACTTTAGCTCTTGGACATAATTTAATAATGGCAGCGACTTTTCCAAAGATCAGGAATATTTTGGAAGCATGTTAGTTTCACAGGGCAATTCCAGGTGAAAATTGAAAATATTTTGATTTCTCAAAAGGTTGCAGAGAGTTTTCTGCTTTCTCATTTCAAACACCAATTTTAGAAATCACATGCCTTGTCAGCTATTTTTGGCTTAGAAAAGTTTCAGGTATTTCACGAATACACCTTGTAGCCCTTAAGCAAATACTTAGGCTCTTATGATAGTGTTAACTTCTAAGTATGGTCTGAATGTGATTATTGACAGAGAATAGTAGCCAAGATTTTCCAGGTTCCTCATAGCTCAGGGTGTACCATGTTTCCACAGAATCATCAGTACTGGTGGATTTTTATGACACATCAAACCATCTTCAACCATCTTTACAATGATTTAGTAAGAATTTACAAAATGCATAGCTAAATATTCTGAAAGCCTCAGGTCTGTACATGTCCATTTACAAATGTTAAATTTTGTTAACATTTATGGAGCTTGTAATGGTTAAATTTTATATGTTAATGTGGCTAGACTACAGTATTCAATTTTCAGTCAAACAGTGGTCTAGTTGTTACTTTACATCCCTTCCCTAGATCCCACCCCCAACAGGCCCCATGTGTGGTGCTCCCCTCCCTGTGTCCATGTGTTTTCATTGTTCAACACCCATTTATAAGTGAGAGCATGTGGTGTTTGGTTTTCTGTTCTTGTGTCAGTTTGCTGAGAATGATGGTTTCCATATTTATCCATGTCCCTGCAAAGGACAAGAACTCATCCTTTTTTTTTTTTTTTTTGAGACAGAGTCTCACTCCGTCACCAGGCGCCAGGCTGGAGTGCAGTGGCACGACGTTGGCTCACTGCAACCTCCACCACCCGGATTCAAGCAATTCTCCTGCCTCAGCCTCCCGAGTAGCTGGGACTACAGGCGCGCGGCACCACGCCCAGCTAATTTTTTTGTATTTTCAGTAGAGACGGGGTTTCATCGTGTTGACCAGGATGGTCTCAATCTCTTGACCTCGTGATCTGCCCGCCTCGGCCTCCCAAAGTGCTGGGATTACAGGCATGAGCCACCGCGCCTGGCCAAACTCATCCTTTTTTATGGCTGCCTAGTATTCCATGGTATATATGTGCCACATTTTCTTTATCCAGTCTACCGTTGATGGACATTTGGGTTGGTTTCAAGTCTTTGCTATTGTAAACAGTGCCACAATGAACATATACGTGCATGTGTCTTTATAATAGAACAATTTATAATCCTTTGGGTATATGCCCAGTGATGGGATTGCTGGGTCAATTGGTATTTCTGGTTCTAGATCCTTGAGGAATCACCACACTGTCTTCCACAATGGTTGAACTAATTTATACTCCCACCAACCCAGAACTTAAAGTATCATAAAATAAAATAAAATAAAATAAAAATAAATAAAGTGCTTCAAAAAAAAAGAAAAATTTTTGTAGATAAGATTAATACCTATGATCTGAACACTTCAAGTATAAGTGATTTCTCTAGATAGTGTAGGTGGAGCTTATCCAATCAGCTGAAGGTTTAAGAGTAAAAAACTTTTCTGTGAAAGAATTATTTCTAAATGATTGGATTCAACTATATTTAATTTAATTTAAATTTAATTAATGTCCCAATAGATATTTTTCATTAATTATTCATTGGAGTATTTATCAGCTCCAAATGGAAAGAAATCATTTTGTTGTTTGTATTTTCAAAAATGTTGAGAGTACTTTATATATGCTCAATACTATGCATAATTCTGAGAATGCAGAGGTGAAAGATGATTCCAAATTTATGATGGTGTTAGTCTATTTGGAGAAATATTCATAGATGGTGGAAATATAGGAAAGATATTTGGAATGATGTTTCAGACAGAGGGGAGCCATGTACTGGAACTTTAAAAAGAGTGAAATCATTGATTTGATAGTCATAGTAACCAATGAATATTGAGAATATATGGTGCATGTGGAGGGTATTGCTAAGGGACTGAAGTCAAATAGTTGACCATGGTTATATTTTTTGATCTGTATTTTGTTGCTGTTGTTTTTGAGATGCAGTTTCGCTCTTATTGGCCAGGCTGGAGTGCAATGGCATGCTCTCAGCTCACCACAACCTCTGCTTTCCAGGTTCAAGTGATTCTCCTGACTCAGCCTCCCGAGGAGCTGGGATTACAGGCATGTGCCACCACACCAGGCTAATTTTTTGTATTTTTAGTAGAGACAAGGTTTCTCCATATTGATCAGGCTGGTCTTGATCTCACGACCTCAGGTCATCCACCTGCCTTGGCCTCCCAAAGTGCTGGGATTACAGTCATGAGCCACTGTGCCCAGCCATATATTTTTATATATACAATTTAATGTAATATATTGTGTCCCTGCCCAAATCACATGTTAAATTGTAGTCCCTAATGTTGGAGATGAGGCCTAATGGGAGATGACTGGATTAAAGGGGTGGCTTTCCAATGGTTTAGCACCATCCCCTTCATGCTATTCTCGTGATAGTGAGTTCTCATGAGATCTGGTTGTTTAAAAGTGTGTGGCATCTCCCCCTCCTTGCTCTCTTGCTCCTATTTTTGCCATGTGACTTGCCTGTTCACTTTTCACCTTTCAGCATTATGAGTTTCCTGAAGCCTTCCCAGAAGCTGAACAGATGTTGACATTATGCTTCCTGTACAGCCAGAAGAACTGTAAGCCAATTAAACCTCTTTTCTTTATAAATTATCCAGCCTCCGGTATTTCTTTATAACAATGCAGGCATGGCCTAAAACACAATTACAAACCAAAAATAAAACTCTAAGCCTACTGAATTGACCCCTCTTTGATCAAGGGCATTCCCAAAATAACCTGAAAAACTATTTCAGGCCATGTGAGACTAGGTGGCCCCACAACACACCTCACTATACCCTCCTCTCTTTGGAATGAAGGCACGACTGACCAGCATTAACATTAAAACAGAGACCTTAAAACTGACAACCGTCTTGGTAGCAAAAAAATATCTGCATGACACATAGCAGCCCTGAAAGAAATAGAAATATTTTATCCCAAAAGATATTTATTTGACATATTTTGAAATGACCTTGCAAAACTGTCTCTTATGGGGAAAATGTACATTCTGTAGAGAATCCCCATCCCTTTCCAGGTATTTTCTCTGATACAGGAGTCAAATTAACTAAGAGTCTGACACTTTTTTCAATTTGATAAGAAACATTTGTAATCTATTCTCTCTGAGGTCTGCCACCCGGAGGCTTTATCTGTATAATAAGAACCTTGGTCTCCACAACCCCTTATCTTAACCCAGACACTCTCTTCCATTGATTCCAGGTCTTTAAGTGATAATTGATCTCTTTCAACAAATTGCCAATCAGAAAATCTTTGAATCTACCTATAACCTATGACCCTGCCCCCCCACCAACTGCCACCCCACTCTCAAACCAATGTATCACTTACATGTATTGATTGATGCCTTATGTCTCCCTAAAGTGTTTAAAACCATGCTGCAGCCTGACCACCTTGGGCACATATTCTTAGGGCTTCTTGAGACTGCCTCGGACCATGGTCACTCATATTTGGCTCAGAATAAATCTCTTCAAATATTTTACAGAGTTCGATTCTTTTTGTTAACGCAATTTTGTAACTGTAAAAAAGAAACAAGGATGTTTTTATAAAAATATCCAATCCAAAATATGGTAGCTTTTATTATTAGCAGTGTTGACCTCATAAAATGTGATCCAGTAGATACACAACTTCTGGCACATAGAGAATATTCACTACATGCCTTATCTCTTTACTGTTGTGTCACTTCAATCAACTACTCTTTAAACTATCATATGTCAAGCATTTATTACTGTGTTTGATACATCATAAACACCTGAATATTGATAGGTAGCTTTATAAATGCACACACAGAAATCTGTATTTTTTTCAGCCAGCAAGCACTTTGAGTGCCTCTTTTGATACTATTCAAAATTCTTAGTGAAGTGACTTCAACATAGCAGTGTTACTTCTAACTGGTTACATAACAAAATATGTGGCCAGATTACTGATATAATAAAAACAAAACTCAGCAGTATAAAAAACCCTTTGGGAATGTAAATACTGGTTCGGGAATTGGAAGATGTAGGTTTTAGAGCTAGCTATAATGCTAATTACTGCAATATGTTTTAAAAAGCTCTTAAAGTTCACTGTTATAAAATGAACCAGTTGAATTAAAAGATTCATGAGGTCCCTTTTGGCTCAAATATTTCAAAATTGTGGACATTTATACTCCGAGTCATATACAAACAAATATTACCAAAAGAAATTATAGATGATACTGCTAAATCTCTGATATCCGTGCAATGAACTGGTGAAACTTAATTGTCTTGGGATTATAATATCAATAAAAATAAATAAGTGGTCATTACATTTTAGGGCACATAGATACTTGGATGTCTGAATGATCTAAGCTACAAACCAAAATCACCTCTCTCTCTTTTTGTTCTTTTAAGGCAAGCCTCTTAAATATCAAAGCCATCTAGTAGAATCTGCAAAGTCAACAATGCATCTTTGGGACAAATGTTTGAGGTATGCACTATTGCCTGAGATTCTATTTAGGGGAAAAGAGGTGAAATAGTCCTGAAAGACTAGGGTCACTATTTTCCCATAGTCAACAATCAGATAAATCTAGATTCCTTTATAAGTAGAGATTGACTAGCTGTTATGCAGATATTTCTTTTCTTTCAAACATTGATAGTACATTTCTTCTTCATATGCATTTTAACTTCATAGTGCCTCTCTGGGTAGGATATTTTTCCTAAGGGAAGGAGTTGACTAATTCAGCTGTTGTGTTTTTCTTGGAGTACCAATCATGGTTTGTAGTTCCAAAAGGTGGCTATTGTCCCAAGTGTCACTTATTGTCACAGCCTGTCCTGACATTTGGTGCCAAGTGTGATGTGTTGGTTGGGTGCGTAGGTTGACTAATAAAATCTGTCTAATATCCAAATGTGGCAACAGTCACTCGTGTTAGTCTCATATACTTGGAACAGTTGTTCCCAAGACCTGGAAATATTTCTAAATTTCTAAGGAAACTTTGTTAGGTTTCTAAATCAAGACATTTCTTTCCAGAGCATAGAAAACTATATTTCCAAAATGGCACAAGAATAATGAATATAATTAGTTTTGAAACAAAGTATTAGTTATATTTTTATCACCAATAGCAACTGAAATACTGTTGACTTCTTTGCAGATTGTTAAACTATAATAAAGACTCCAATTAACAATGAGAATCAAAGGTTTATATGCTTTACAAATATTATACAAAAATCACTTTTTTCACAAGATTCTGTCTCATGACAAACATTTTAGTGAAATGGTATAAATTTAGTTATCCAAATACTTTAGCTACTTGATACTGTACTGGATTTCTTTTTATCATGGATACTAAAGCATATCTTCAAATTGATTAAAAGTTAAGAAAGATTTATCCTTCCATCTCTCATTAAGATTTTTAAGTTTAATGTACTAGTTCTCAAAATTAAGTCATTTACATATTATGCTTATGTTTTCTAGCCATATTTGCTTACCAGATTTACTGTTATTTATCATTTTTATATTGTTTCTCTTTTTTTGCTTAATAAATGCATCAAAAAGAACATTTTATAATCATTGTAATAATTAATACCATCATGCCAGAACATTATTGTTAAAAATTTTAAAAACAAACCAAAAAAATTAGCCATTAATTTAATGTAATAATTGCATGCTTAAAAATTAATTTTTCAAAAAGAATAACATATTTATTGTCACCAAATAGATTTGAATCCTTGAAACTTAAATTAACATTAATATAATGCTTAATATAATAGAACAATTCCATTGTTTTTTATATTAATCTATTAATGAGAATTTCAACTGAAACATGTACATATTATTTGAACACTGGAAAAGCCTAGTTCCTTTGTGGTAATTTATGGTATAGAGAATTCATCATTAATCAAAATAAGATAAATGGCTTTACATAAGAAAACTTCCTTTAAAAAAATTCTGAGGTGTTCTCTAAATTTTGTTGTTCTGAATGTGTCAAGTAATCTGGTAACATGGGCAATACCAGGGAAGAAGAGCACGTCATGGCAGTACACAAGTGTCGTTCCTTTGGGACATTGTGTGTGAAGGCCACTTACTTTTGTTATCCTTCAGTGATGTCTTTATAATATTCCAAATACTTTTCAACAACTATTTAAAATAAGTTAATAAATAAATCATTCTGACATGTAAAATAATCTAACATATCATGATCCAGGCTTGATGGCGGATGCTCCAATTTCATCATTAATGGATTTACTCTGTCTTTCATGTGGAAAACTGGTACAAACGAATTTTGTAAGGTTGTTCAATTGTGCCAATAGCGCTGCAAAATTTTTAGTATGCAAATACAGTCCCTAGTGATGCATACAACATCATGTAGTAAAGGTTTTAGCTGTAGAACTAAAGTTGTTATTTTGCTTCAAACATAAAGGATAGATTTTCAGCATTTAAAAAAATAGATTTTACTACAAAACTATATTTCTTGTAATTTCCCATTTAGATAAATATTAGAAAACATTTCAAGAGTTCAAGAGCCTCTCTTTACTATGATTGATATGTTTTTACAACTTTAAATACGCTTTTTAAGCCTTCCTGCAGGTCTGGGTGATGTGGGTAGAGGATAGTGGGTGTAGGATATGGGACATTACTTCCTGTGATACAATTCCACTGCGTGGAACAAGCCCCCCTTGTGCGTCAACTGTGAATGCAGTGCCTCTCATGCTTATCCCAACATATCACCTCCAGATTATGTCATGAATTTATCAGTAAGTTTTAAAATCCCTACTCCAGTTGTACTCATTGGCAAAGACTGGCAGAACAGAAGTCTGCATGGTCTCAGTGTTTAGCACACACACCATAACACACACTTAATACTAAGATAACATCAGAGGATTAACTTACCGTGAATAGAATACATTTTATTATATTCATGAAAATAGTTGCTGCCTTCAGTTTGGGACCATATTTATAATTTTATGGTAAACTATTTCGTTTGACAGAAGCACCTTACCAGTTCCTTTGCTTGTGTTGTCCCAATTTATTATTTAAAATATTTTAGCAGCATATTTAGTGTTCATTTACTATTACTCCAGAAACTATAAGCTTTGCAAGTTAATAAAACATGATAAACAAATATTCTAAAGCCTTACATTTTTATTGAATTGGAATGCTAAAAAATTTCTAAAACACTGGGATATCCTTTTTTCTTCTTATTCTTTGGAAGTTGTACAACTGTCTTTGAGGTCACACAGTATAATATCTAATTGTGTGTGTGTCATTTCAGAATGTAGCAGCATTTCTAAACCTAAAGGAATTAGTTTGCTTCAGTTTAGGATGTCATGAAAATTTTAATTTCAAATGCATTGTCATAATATTTTGAATATTTGCTTTGCAGCTGATACTTTTACAATATTAACAGAAAACTCTGATTATCAATTAATGTGTGTCTTTGAAGACATAAAGATTTCATCACAATCAAACCTAACAATACAATAGTAGTAGTAGCTAGAATTTAATATGTATACAGTATGTCTGATATTATTCTGAATACTTTAATCCTATTGAAGTTTTTAGCACTCATGATAAATTTAAGTAACTTCCACTTTTACGCATTCACAGTTCTTTTTTAAAAAAATTTATTCAAAACATATGTGTATTTGTTATTTATTTATAAGTTTTATTATACAAATACTCCTTAACTTACACTTGGATTATATCTTGACAAACTTATCATAAGTCAAAAATATTGTGAGTTGAAAATGCAATTCATACCACAACAAACCCACTTTAAAGTTAAAAAACTGTAAGTCAAACCACCATTAAGTCAGTACCATCTATATATATTATCTGTGTATATGAGCATGTGCACACACATGCACACACACACATCATATATATTAATATATATGTGTGTGTATTTCTATAGTCTGAGTGTTTGTTACCTCCAAAAATTTTTATGTCAAAACCCAGTTTATTAGGAGATGGGGCCTTTAGGAGGTGATTGGATCATGAGGGCTGAAACCTCATAAATGAAATTAGTGCCCTTATAAAAGAGTCCTCAAGCTTCTTCTGCACTGTGAGTATGCATAGAGAAGATTCTTCTTATGAACCAAAAGACAATTTTCACCAGACACTGAATTTGTCAGTGCCTTGATCTTGGACTTCCCAGCCTCCAGAACTGTTTGGAATAAATTTTGGTTGTTTATAAGCAACCCAGGTTATGGTATTTTGTTATAATAGTCCAGATGAACTAAGGGGTGTGTGTGTGTGTGTGTGTGTGTGTGTGTGTGTGTGTGTGTATGTGTCTTGAAAAGAATGCACATACTTATTTTGTTTATATGTATTTAGCAGGCTTAATATTAACTTCCTGACATGGAGTTCCAATACTCTGAAGAAAAAATCTAAGATAAAATACATGTCAGTTAAGTAAATGAAAGCCCATGCCTCTAATTTATATGGTCCTACTATCTATACTTATAACCTGTAATGATAACACTTTTAGTTTTGAAGTTTCACGCCTTCATTGGTTTGCTGAGCACCACATCTGTAATTCACCTGGTTGTCCTAAGGCAGATTACTATGCCACTGCTTACTTGAGTGGAATCCTAAATCAGCAAAACCAAGCAATATTCTATGCTTAGTGTGCTGGTTACATATTTCTAATGTGCATGGAAACAAATACCCAAATATTAGAATAATTACTGCTTACCTACCAGGTTAAGCTTTCATACAATATACAAGTTACCTACAAAATTATTGTAACAATTAGAGGTTCTCCTTTGGAGCTGAAGGGATATAATATTTCCCCTTAATTTATCCTTATCACGTGATATGTCAACAGTGCCTTTGGTTGTTGTTAATGCTCATGTTATCCCTTTGAATAAGACAATGATGGGGGGTGGGGGTGGGATCTCAAGAGAAGAAACTACAGAAAAGTCCAAAGTTACAATGCAGAAAGACTCTCTAAAAAATCCACAAATAAGAGTATATGGAGAGTGCAGCTGTTAACCCCAGAACTGATGACCGTACATAAAAGATTGCAGCAGGTGAAGGTTTTATTCTCCCCTCTCTGACTCTAAAATGACACAGAAGCTTGCATGTTCTGGGCACTATTCCCAGAAGTACTGCATTTTCTCCCCAAATCCACAGATGCTCTTCTGGGAATGAGGTGGCAGCACTGACAACACAAATGAGCTGACAGTGTGCAACCATTCCTGGAAGCACTGCCTTCTGGTGAGGAGATTTTCAAGAAAAAAACACTAAATTTAATTCAAGAAAAAAAAAAAACACTAAATTTTCATTCTGTTCTGTTCTTCACATATCTTGTATATTTTTTAAATTCACAGATTAATATTAGATGGGAGGGAAAAGCTAGTTTGTGTTTTTTTTGAGAAATTACTAATATATATTTTTGGAACTGGAGACATGATAGTTTGAGTTATTAAAGACTGGAGTTTCTGAGGCACCATAAAAATAAAAATTGGAAAGAGTCATATTACCACCAACAGATCCATTTATTACCCTTTGCAGGAGCATACTTCAAAACTAAAACAGCTGGCTGGGGGTGGTGGCTTATGCCTGTAATCCCAGCACTTTGGGAGGTCAACACAGGCGGATCACAAGTTCAGGAGATGAAGAGCATCTTGGCCAACATGGTGAAATCCTGTCTCTACTAAAAATACAAAAATTAGCTGGGTGTGGTGGCATGCACCTGTAATCCCAGCTACCCAGGAGAATGAAACAGAATTGCTTGAATCTGGGAGGCGGAGGTTGCAGTGAGGCGAGATCACACCACTGTACTCTAGCTTGGGTGACAGAACCAGACTCCGTCTTGGAAAAAGAAAAAAAAAATAAAAACAGTTACTGATAATACAGAAAATACAGCCCTTTGTTATCACAACTTGTATTTTGTAGTAATTTTATCTTAGATTCATAGGTTAATAATTTTTCAAAATAACCTTAGTAATTACGGACCAACTTTTTCATTTTATAAATCCTTAGAGATTAAATGACTTACTCAGGATGAGCTAGCCATGACACAAATGGAACACTCCCAAATTCAAAGGCAATATTTTGCTTTTATCAATTTCCAAAGGCCAGGCATGGTGGCGCACAACTGTAATCCCAACCCTTTGGGATGCGTAGGCTGGAGGATCATCTGAGCCCAGGAGTTCAAGACCAGCCTGTACAACACAGTGAAACCTCATCTCTACTAGAAATAAAACAATTAGCAGGTGTGGTGGTGCATGCCTGTAGTCCCAGTTACTTGGGAGGCTGAACTGGGAGGATCACTTGGGCCCCAGATGTCGAGATTACAGTGAATTATGATAGCACCTCTGCACTCCAGACCTGGAGACAGAATAAGACCCTCTCAAGAAGAAAACAGAGAGAGAGAGAGAATTAAAGAATTTCCAAAGGGTTTCAAATTTATCTCATCTGAGAAGTCTAGAAATCCTGTAGAGGTGATATTCTCATTTTCAAACTAAAAAAAAAAAAAAGAAATGGAAGCCCAAACAATTTAAGGAAATTGCTTTACAACATATATTTAGCAAGATAACAAAACTTAAACTCACAATACAAGATTTCTATGTATATAATAAATTCAATTGACCTTGAAAAACACAAGGGTTGGGGCATCGACTCCCTGTGGCTGAAAATCCACATATAACTTTTGAATCCCCCAAAACATAACTACTAATGGCCTACCATTGATCAGAAGCCTTACCAATAACATAAACAGTCGATTAACATGTATTTTGTATGTTATATATGTCATATCCTGTGTTCTTATAGTAAAGTAAGCTATAGAAAAGAAAATGTTAGTAAGAAAATCATAACGAAGAGAAAATACGTTTACAATACTATACTGCATTTGTCGATACTGTAAACTTACATCATTTGTTTACAAGATGAATTGTCTGTCTGAAATGGGGCAACCCCAGCTGAGGATCTCAATGTATGGTACATGTCAAGTGATTCAACTTTTTCTTGCAATGTCATGCCTTTTTTCTCCTTCTTGAAAGCACTTCCAGCATCATTAGTGGCACTTTGTGTCAGTCCCACTGTGTTATTCAAGGTTTATAATGCTGCACTAAACATGGTAAAAAAACATGCAATAACCCCTAGAGATCACTTTTTACTGCAGTAAGCTATTTACCGGAAAGGAACTTCTCACATGGAGATGATTAGCACCACACTGTTTTAAGTAGACACTTGGAATACTTGAGCTCACCACAATAGCAACCAGAGGTGGCTACAAAATTTTTATAGTAATATAGCATACACTACAGTTAATTTTATGCAGTTACAATTTTATACTGTATGGTTACATTTGTTTACATTTCTCCCAACTGTAAATGGTACCATGTGCAATCTGTAAATGTATGTGTAGATTATGATAAAATTTAACTTTTTATAGTATGTTTGTGTACCATACTTTTTGGTGGTAAATGATAAAATTGACTAGTATCTACATATATTTTATGAATTCATGACATATCTAAATTTTTTTTATTCCTTTGACATATCTAGTCTACTCAGTTCATCTGCAAGTATTTTTCAAATTGTTACACTGCTCAAAAAATTTAAATATATATATATATATATAAAAATATGTGTATAAGTGAACCCATACAGTTTAACTCATGTTGTTTTAGTGTCAATTGTATTTACTCTTAAAGTAGAAAACTGTATTTCCCAATATTTTTTACTTAATAATTTTGTCAAATTACATGAAGGGAAACTTTCTGATATGGTTTGGATATGTCCCCATCCAAATCTCATTTTGAATTCCCACGTGCTGTGGGAAGAACCTGGTGGGAGGTAATTGAATCATGAGGCAAGTCTTTCGAATGCTCTTCTCCTAATAGTGAATAAGTCTGAGAGATCTGATAGTTCGATAAGGGTGTGTTTCCCTGCACAAGCTCTGTCTCTCTTTGCCTGCCATCATCCTCATAAGATGTGACTTGCTCCTCCTTGCCTTCTGCCATGATTGTGAGGTCTCCCCAACCATGTGGAACTTTAAGTCCAATAATCCTCTTTCTTTTGTAAATTGCCCAGTCTCAGGTTATATCTTTCTCAGCAGCTTGAAAACCGACTAATGCACTATCATTACTATGTATACAGCAGTAACTTTTATATTTTAAATGCAAGACAGATTCAATCGTAGTTCTTCTGAAACCAAATTCATTGAACAGCTACCAATCAGTTGACATACAATAGCAAAGAAGGAAGTTTTCTGATACAAAAAGTTTTTATTTTGATGCTTATAGGCAGGTGTTGAACAATGAGAACACATGGACACAGGGAGGGGAGCATCTCACACTGGGGTCTGTCGGGGGGAAAAAGGGGAGGGACAGCGGGGGGTGGGGATTTGGGGAGGG
Organism: Alouatta palliata; assembly: GCA_004027835.1. NCBI lineage: Eukaryota > Metazoa > Chordata > Mammalia > Primates > Atelidae > Alouatta > Alouatta palliata. The sequence continues at coordinate 28,724 of PVKV010004552.1, forward strand.
ATAGCATGGGGAGAAATACCAGATATAGGTGATGGGGAGGAAGGCAGCAAATCACACTGCCATGTGTGTACCTATGCGACAATCTTGCATGTTCTTCACATGTACCCCCAAACCTAAAATGCAATAAAAAGTATATATATTAAAAAAAGAAATAAATGCATTATTTTCTATATAAAAATCAATCAAATGCCCTCTGATATTTCATATTAGTGGACCATTTGTGATGCAAGGAATATAATACATCAGCACACCGCGATTCAGTTGGTATTTAAGTCTCTGGTATAATTTTTGTTTATATGTAATTGTGTTCTACATTATATTACAGTGATCAAAGATGGGGTTACACTATTTATCTCTGAATGAGTGGTTCCCAATACAGAACCTGTTATATGTTAGGCTTTCATTAAACATTTTGTTTAAATTATTCTTTTGGTATAATCATTAAAAAGAGAAAGAGCCATTGCAGTTCAGTTATTAGTTCAGAACAATACACAAGAAGCAAAGACAAATGGGAATAATAATCTCTGCCCTATTACATCTTGAATTTTTTTTGCCAATTTTGTAATTCAATGTTTCAATCCTAATAGTTGAGCGCTTTCATTGTGCAATGCTCTATCTTCAACCTCACAAATTTTCCCCATTTCTTCTTCATGAAGAATATTCACTGGAGGTCACACTGCAAGATGATGAGATAATATAACTGCTCAAGTTAATTGTTTCTTCCCTACATTTGTCTCCATGCTTGTTAAGGATCAATTCTTTTAGAAACTTTCTAGGATTTGTTCATTTCCTATTTCAGCATTTATTTTGGTTTTATTCAACACTTAGAGCATATTTATTAAAAGACAGAAAGAAACAAATACATTCATAACTCAATTATTTCACTTTTCCAGGAAGAAAAAATGTAAAGACACAAATTTTACTACCTACATCACCTATATCCAAGCACAGTGGCTTCTGATTGATAAGTAATCTAGAAAACAAAGCAAACACACATTAGAAACATTTCTACAGCTTCAGTTGCTTTAGTTGGGACAGATATGTTTTTGTATTACTTGGACAGTGGGCTAAGGCTTGACAGAACACTTATTCTATCTACCAATCTGTCATGCTACTAAATTTTATCATGGAATAATGCTGGCAAAAAAAAATTTCTCCTTTCTTTCCATTATTACATCTGGTAGGCCTATTGTTATGTGCATTTGCAGGTAGCAGTCACTCAAATATAATGATCTAAACAGATTCTAAATATTGATTTCTTGGCAAAGATTTTTCCACTACCTCAGAAAAAAACATTGTATGAAAAGTCATTACACATTACTTGTGCTCTGTCTGTTACTTCTTACTGCTGGCCTAGCATATTGGTCTTCTTTTCTTTTTTTCAGATAAACAGTGACATTAGCCAGCTCAATTAAATTAACATGCTGACAGCAAACGTAACTGTTAAATTAGCAAACTAAGTTAAAGAAGTTAATGCAACAATGCAAAGAAAAATATAGGAACATAAAAGAATGGGAGAGGCAAAGTATTTTGCCATTTTCTAGGATTTAAGTAATGGCAATGCTTAGTTTATGAAAGAAGTAAAGTCTTCAGAAACCAAGCCAAGAAAGTATTCATAATTATATGTGTTAAAGGGCATGGCAGGACTGCAAATTATATGTAATAAAAACATTCATTTCTTAATTTTTAAATTATCCATTCAACTAATTTTATCGAGTATCTACTTTGTACCAAATACTCTTCTAGGAACCAAAATATAAATCAAAGAATAAGACAAATAAATTGCATACTCTTATTGAGCTTACATATTTACAAAGTAGAAGTAGACAAATTAACAATACATAAATTTTCTTTCCAATGATATTAAAAACTATAGAGAATTAAAAAGTGGGAGAAGAAGAGAGAATATCAGGGTAAGATTCTAGTTAAAGGGCACATCAAGAACAAATATTCTGAGATGGAAAGATATCTGGTATGTGGGAGAAAGAACACTGAATATAATGGTAAAAGCTTAGAGTTTTTTTCTAAAAAATCAGAGAAGTGCATAGTGTTCAGAATTTTTTATTATGTAAAAGTATACATAAGGTAAAAGTTACCATTTAAGCCAAGTGTATAGTTCAGTGCATTTAATACATTTCCATTTTTGTATAGCCATCACCACTGTACATACTCAGAACTTTTTCATCATCTCAAACTGATAGATTTTCTACTTTGGCAAAAAAAAAAAAAAAAGAAAAGTAGGAATTTTGATAGGAATTGCACCGAATATGTAGATTATTTTGGGGATTGTTGACATTGAGGTGGTTAATTTATGTGACTATGCTATGGAGTGCCCAAATATTTGTTCAAACCTTACTCCAGATGTGTCTGTGAGAGTTTCTGGATTAGATTAACATTTGAGTTAGTAGACTAAATAAAGCAGATTGCCTCCACTAATGTGGGTTGTTCCTAGCCAATCAGCTGAAGGCCTGAGGAGAGCAAAAAGCCTGAGTAACAAGGAACTTCTATCTGACTGCCTTAAATCTGGGACATTGGTTTTATTCTGTCTTCAGACTCACACTGAAACATAGGCTTTTTTTTGTCTCCAGATTGCTGACTACAGATGTTGGGACTCATTCACCTCCATAATCATGTGAGTCAATTCCTTATAATAAATCTATCTGTCTATCTATCTATCTATCTATCTATCTATCTATCTATCTATCTATCTATCTATATCTATCTTCTATCTAGCTACCTACCTATCTATTGTGTCTTTTTCTCTGGAGAACACTTACTAATACAGATGTCTTAGTGATACTGTAATCCATTCCATGAACATAGGATGTCTTTCTGTTTGTTGGTGTCTGTTAATTTTTTTCAACCATGTTTTGGTGTTTTACACTAAGTATCTTTAGTATAAAAGTATTTCATCTCTTTGATTATCTATAAGGATTTTATTTTATTTTATTTTATTTTTTATATATGTATATTTTTTATTGTACTTTAGGTTCTAGGGTACCTGTGCAGATCATGGAAGACTGTTTCATAGGTACATAAATGGCAATGTGGTTTGCTGCCTTCATCCCCCTGTCACCGATATCTGGCATTTCTCCCTATGTTATCTCTCCCCACTATCTCCACCCTCTGCTGTCCCTCCCCTAACCTCCCCAACAGACCCCAGTGTGTGTTGCTCCCCTCCCTGTGTCCATGAGTTCTCATTGTTCAACACCTCCCCTATGAGTGAGAACATGTGGTGTTTGATTTTCTGTTCTTGTGTCAGATTACCAAGAATGATGATTTTGAAATTTATCCATGTCCCTACAAAGGACATGAACTCATCATTTTTTATGGCTGCATAGTATTCCATGGTGTATATGCATCACACTATCTTTGTCCAGCCTATCACAGATGGGCATTTGGGTTGGTTCCAGGTCTTTGCTATTGTAAGCAGTGCTGCAATGAACATACATGTGCATGTGTCTTTACAATAGAATGATTTAAAATTCTTTGGGTATATACCCAGTAACGGGATTGCTGGGTCAAATGGAATTTCTATTTCCAGGTCCTTGAGGAATCGCCATACTGTCTTCCACAATGGTTGAACTAGTTTACACTCCCACCAACAGTGTCAAAGTGTTCCTATTTCTCCACATCCTCTCCAGCATCTGTCTTCATATTTTTTAGTGATCGCCATTCTAACTGGTGTGAGATGGTATCTCAATGTGGTTTTGATTTGCATTTCTCTGATGACCAGTGATGATGAGTATTTTTTCATACGTTTGTTGGCCTCATTTATGTCTTCTTTTGAAAAGTATCTGCTCATACCCTTCGCCCACTTTTGAATGGTTTTTTTTGTTTTTCTTGTTAATCTGCTTTAGTTCTTTGTAGATTCTGCATAATAGCCCTTTGTCAGATGGGTAGATTGCAAAATTTTTTTCCATTCTGTTGGTTGCTGCTTCACTCTAATGATTGTTTCTTTTGCTGTACAGAAGCTCTGGAGTTTAATTAGGTCCCATTTGTCTATTTTGGCTTTTGTTGCCAATGCTTTTGGTGTTTCAGTCATGAAGTCCTTGCCTATGCCTATGTCCTGAATGGTTTTGCCTAGGTTTTCTTCTAGGGTTTTTATGGTGTTAGGTCTTATGTTTAGATCTTTAATCCTTCTGGAGTTAATTTTAGTGTAAGGTGTCAGGAAGGGGTCCAGTTTCTGCTTCCTGCACATGGCTAGCCAGTTTTCCCAGCACCATTTATTAAACAGGGAATTGTTTCCCCATTGCTTGTTTTCATGAGGTTTGTCAAAGATCAGATGGTTGTAGATGTGTGGCATTGCCTCCGAGGCCTCTGTTCTGTTCCATTGGTCTATATCTCTGTTTTGGTACCAGTACCATGCTGTTTTGATTACTGTAGCCTTGTAGCATAGTTTGCAATCAGGTAGTGTGATGCCTCCAGATTTGTTCTTTTTGCTTAGGATTGTCTTGGCTATGCGGGCTCTGATTTGGTTCCATATGAAGTTTAAGGTGGTTTTTTTTTTTTTTTTTTTTCCAGTTCTGTGAAGAGAGTCATTGGTAGCTTGATGGGGATAGCTTTGAATCTATAAATTACTTTGTGCAGTATGGCCATTTTCATAATATTGATTCTTCCTAACCAGGAGAATGCAGTGTTTTTCCATGTGTTTGTGTCCTCTTTTATTTCCTTGAGCAGTGGTTTGTAGTTCTCCTTGAAGAGATTCTTTACGTTCTTTGTTAGTTGTATTCCTAGGTATTTTATTCTCTTTGTAGCAATTGTGAATGGGAGTTCACTCTTGACTTGGATCTCTGTTACTGGTGTATAGGAATGCTTGTGATTTCTGCACATTGATTTTGTATCCTGAGACTTTGCTGAAGTTGCTTATCAGTTTCAGGAGATTTTGGGCTGAGACAATGGGGTCTTCTAAATGTACAATCTAGTTGCCTGCAAATAGAGATGATTTGACTTTCTCCTTTCCTAGCTGAATGCCCTTTATTTCTTTTTCTTGCCTGATTGCTCTGGCTAGCACTTCCAATACTATATTGAATCAGAGTGGTGAGGGAAATCATCCTTGTCTAGTGCCAGATTTCAAAGTGAATGCTTCCAGTTTTTGCCTGTTCAGTATGATTTTGGCTGTGGGTTTGTCACAAATAGCTTTTATATTTTGAGATATGTTTCACTGATACCTAGTTTATTGGGAGTTTTTAGCAAAAAGGACTGTTGAATTTTGTCAAAGGCCTTCTTTGCATCTATTGAGGTATGTGGTTTTTGTCATTGGTTCTGTTTATGTGGTGGATTATGTTTATAGACTTGCATATGTTGAACCAGCCTTCCATCCCTGGGATGAAGCCTACTTGATCATGATGAATAAGCTTTTTGATGTGTTGTTGGTGCTGTTGCAATCTTATTGAAGATTTTTGCCTCTATGTTTATCATGGATATTGGCCTAAAATTTTCTTTTTTTGTTGAACCTCTGCCAGGTTTTGGTATCAGGATGATGTTGGTCTCATAAAATGATTTGGGAAGGATTCCCTCTTTTTTTATTGTTTGGAATAGTTTCAGAAGGAGTGCTACCAGCTCCTCTTTGTACCTCCAGTAGAATTCGGCTGTGAATCCATCTGGACCTGGACTTTTTTTGGTTGGTAGTCTATCAATTGCTGCCTCTACTTCAGCCCTCGTTATTGGTCTATTCAGGGTTTCGACTTCTTCCTAGTTTACGCTTGGGAGGGTGCAAGTGTCCAGGAATTTATCCATTTCTTCCAGGTTTACTGGTTTATGTGCATAGAGTTGTTTGTAGTAATCTCTGATGGTAGTTTGTATTTCTGTGGAATTTGTGGTGAAATCCCTTTTATCATTTTTTATTTCATCTATTTGATTCTTCTCTCTTTTCTTTTTTATTAATTTGGGTAGAGGTCTGTCTAGTTTGTGGATCTTCTCAAAAAACCAGCTCCTGAATTTATTGATTTTTTGAAGGGTTTTTTGTGTCTCTATCTCCTTCAGTTCTGCTCTGATCTTAGTTATTTCTTGTCTTCTGCTAGCTTTTGAGTTTTTTTTTTTATCTTGCTCCTCTAGCTCTTTCAATTCTGATGTTAGGGCATCAATCTTAGATCTTTCCTCGCTTCTCTTGTGGGCATTTATTTCTATAAATTTTCCTCTAGACAGTGCTTTAAATGTGTCCCAGAGATTCTGGTACGTTGTGTCTTCGTTCTTGTTGGTTTCAAATAACATCTTTATTTCTGCCTTCATTTTATCGTTTATCCAGTTGACATTCAGGAGCCAGTTGTTCAGTTTCCATGAAGTTGTTTGGTTCTGAGTTAGTTTCTTAATCCTGAGTTCTAACTTGATTGCACTGTGGTCTGAAAGACTGTTTGTTATGATTTCCATTCTTTTGCATTTGCTGAGGAGTGATTTACTTCCAATTATGTGGTCAGTTTTAGAGTAGGTGTGATGTGGTGCTGAGAAGAATGTATATTCTGTAAATTTGGGGTGGAGAGTTCTGTAGATGTCTATTAGGTCCACTTGGTCCAGAACTGATTTCAAGTTCTGGATATCCTTGTTAATTTTCTGTATCATTGATCTGTCTAATATTGACAGTGGAATGTTAAAGTCTTCCACTATTATTGTGTGGGAGTCTAGATCTCTTTGTAGGTCATTAAGAACTTGCTTTATGTATCTGCTGCTCCTGTATTGAGTGCATATATATTTAAGATCGTTAGCTCTTCTTGTTACATTGATCCTTTAACCATTTTGTAATGCCCTTCTTTGTCTCTTTAGATCTTTGTTGGTTTAAAGTCCATTTTATCAGAGACTAGGATTTTAACTTCTGCTTTTTTTTTTTTTTTTTTTTTGTCCTCTATTTGCTTGGTAAATCTTCGTCCATCCCTTTATTTTGAGCCTGTGTGAGTCATTGCACGTGAGATGGGTTTCCTGACTAGAGCACACCGATGGGTCTTGATTTTTTTATCCAATTTTCCAGTCTGTGTTTTTTGATTGGGACACTTAGCCCATTTACATTTAAGGTTAATATTGTTATGTGTGAATTTTATCCCACCAATTTGATGATAGCTGGTTGTTTTGCCTGTTAGTTGATGCAGTTTCTTCATTGTATTGATGGTTTTTACCATTTGGTACATTTTTGGAGTGACTAGTACTGGTTGTTCCTTTCCATGTTTAGTGCTTATTCAGAAGCTCTTGTAAGGCAGGCCTGGTGGTGATGAAATCTCTCAGCAATTGCTTGTCCATGAAGGATTTTATTTCTCCTTCTCTTATGAAGTTCAGTTTGGCTGGATATGAAATACTAGGTTCAAAGTTCTTTTCCTTAAGGATGTTGAATATTGTCCCTCACTGTCTTCTGGCTTGCAGGGTTTCTGCTGAGAAATCTGCTTGAATCTGATGGACTTCCCTTTCTGGGTAACCCGACCTTTCTCTTTGGCTGCCCTTAGCATTTTTTCCTTCATTTCAACCCTGGTGAATCTGACAATGATGTGCCTTGGGGTTGCTCTTCTTGAGAAATATCTTTTTGGTGTTCTCTGAGTTTCCTGGACTTGAATGTTGGCCTGACTTGCTAGGTTGGGGAAGTTCTCCTGGATAATATCCTAAAGAGTGTTTTCCAGCTTGGATTCATTCTCTCCATCACATTCAGGTACACCTATCAAATGTAGATTAGGTCTTTTCACATAATCCCATATTTCTTGGAGGCTTTGTTCATTTCTTTTCACTCTTTTTTCTCTAATCTTGCCTTCTCATTTTATTTCATTGAGTTGATCTTCAATCTCTGATATCCTTTCTTCTGCTTGGTCGATTCAGCTATTGAAACTTGTGTATGCTTCCCGAAGTCCTTGTGCTGTGTTTTTCAGCTCCGTCAAGTCATTTACATTCTTCTCTAAGCTGTTTATTCTCGTTAGCATTTCATCTAACCTTTTTTCAACATTCTTAGTTTCTTTGCATTGGGTTAGAACATGCTCTTTTAGCTCAGAGAAATTTGTTATTACCCACATTCTTAAGCCTGTTTCTGTCAATTCATTGGATTCATTCTCCATTCAGCTCTGTTCTCTTGCTGATGAGGAGTTCTGATCCCTTGGAGGAGGAGACGCATTCTGGTTTTTGGTGTTTTCATCCTTTTTGTGTTGGTTTCTTCCCATCTTCTTGGGTTTATTTATCTGTGGTCTTTGTAATTGGTGACTTTAAGATGGGGTCTCTGAGTGGACATCCTTTTTGCTGATGTTAAAGCTATTTCTTTCTGTTTTTTAGTTTTCCTTCTAACAGTCAGGCCCCTGTGCTGTAGGAAAGCTGGGGGCCCACTCCAGACCCTGCTTGCCTGGGGATCACCTGCAGGGGCTGCTGAACAGTAAGGGTTGCTGCCAGTTTCTTCTTCTGTTATCTTTGTCCCAGAAGGGTACCCACCAGATGTCAGCCTGAGCTCTCCTTTATGAGGTATCTCTTCGGATATATGGGGTTTGGGTAACTGTTTGAGGAGACAGTGTGTCCTTTATAGGAGGTCAAGTGCTGTGCTGTGAGCTCCTTTGTTCCATTCAGAGCCGCTGGGCAGGTACATTTCAGTTTGCTGCACTGGAACTCATAACCGCCTCTTTTCCGAGGTACTCTATCCTGGGAAGGTGGGACTTTATTTATAAGTTCCTCATGTGCTGCTGCCTTATTTCAAATATACCCTGCCCAGCAAGGAGGTAGTCTATGTACAGTCTGCCAGCAGAGGCATTGCTGAGCTGCCACAGGCTTTGCCCCGCTGCTGGGCAGTCTTCCTTGTGGATTTGTTTACAGAGGTACAGTTAGAAAGGCCTCTGTAATGGTGGTCTGCCTCAGTAATGGCAGACTGCTTTGGTAATGGCAGACTCCCTCGGTAATGGCAGACTGCCTCAGTAATGGCGTACTTCCTTGGTAATGGCGGACTGCCTCAGTAATGGTGGACTGCCTTGGTAGTGGTGGACTGCCTAGGTAATGGCAGATGACCTTCTCCCCACCAAGCTGGACTGTCCTGGGACCAGCTGTACTTGCTGTGAAACTCTGAATCCAGAGCATTTCAGATTGCTGGTTTTTGTGGGGGTGGGACCCACAGAGCCAGATCCCCTAGCTCCCTGTTTCAGCTCCCTCTTTTTCAGTTGAATGGGTGGCTCTGTCTCCCAGGCATTTCAGGAGCCAGTTGAAATGGCCATCAAGATTTCTATGAGTTTTTGTGCAAAAACCCACAGCGCCAGCTCAAACAGTCATGCTGAAAATTCATGGCACTTTTCGGCACAGGAATCTCCTGGTCTGTGGGCAGTAAAAACTCCTTTGGAAATGCAATGATCACTCACTCTCTGCATTGTTCTCACTGGGAACTGCACTCCATAGCTGTTCCTATTCAGCCATCTTGGATCCCCAGGTTAGTTATTTATAACTTGCTTCTTGGATTGTTCATACTGATGTATAGAAACACAACTGAATTTTGTGTGTTAACTTTGTATTCTGCAACATTATTGAATTTATTAGCTTCAACAGTTTTTTGTAAAATATTTAGGGTTTTCTACATATGGTTATGTCATCTGCAAACAGAGGTGATTTTAGTTTCATCTTTCTGATTTAGATAACTTTTGTTTCTTTTTTACCTAATTGCTCTTGCTGTAACTTCCAATACTGTGTTGAATAGAAGAAGTGAAAACTTGCTTTCATTTATTCCTTTTTTTCTATTCATTTTTCAAGGCTATTGAATGGACTTTGGCTTTTATTCTGAATGAAATACAAAACCCTCAGAAAGTTTTGAAATAACATTACACAGTCTGACATATTTTTAAATGATGACTTTTACTTTATCTGGAAATATATTAGAAGGATGTAACAGGAAAACTACAAGACCAGTTAGGATTTTAAATAGATGGGAACAATAGTGGTGTCCAGAATAGACATGGCTATAAGGACATAGTTTTCTATTCTGAAAAAAAAAAGCTGAAAGTTGACTAGCAAGGTTTATTATGTATCTGACATGGATGTGAGGAACAAAAAGATGTCAAGGATCATGTATCCAAGGTTTTCAGCCTAAGAAATTGAAAGAATAGAGTTACTGTAGAGGAAAAATAAACAGATTGACTATTTTGGAGAGGATCAGCAATTGTCTTTTGGGCATATTAGACTGTAGTCTATACTAGACATCCTTTGGATTATAAGTCTGAGATTGAGGAAAATGATATATATTTTGGAGTTATAAGACAAGTTTTTCAACAATGCTTTTCAGTGTGATTATTAAGAAGTTAGGATATATTAGAAATAAATAAATATTTAAAAAATCTAATCCCTGAGAAACTCCAAAAGTCATTGTTCACGGAGATTAAAGGAAATCACAAAAGAAACTGAGAAGCAAGTAACACACTGCCAGTGAAGTGGAAAAAGAATAAAGATACAGTAATCTCTTGGAGGTAAATTAAAAAAAAAGTATTTCAAGAATGGAAGAATGATCCACTATGCAAAATATTGCTGATTATTTAAGATAAGATAAATAATCTTATCAACAAGAATATTTGGCATCAACCAGGTAGTGCTCTTGAAAAAAAAAAAGTGTTCTTGTTTGAGTTTTTGAGATGTGTGAGCAAAAATCTGACTGATATAGTTGGAGACAGAAGAGAAAAGGAACTGGAATATACATCTCTTAGAAACTGGATAGGAGATATGTATGAGGCCACGGGAAGGTTTTGCTTAAAATGGAAAAAATTCAGCAGGATTTTTGCTTGATGGAAATGATCAGATAGACGGGAGATATGGTAACAAAGCTGGATCGATGACTGTAAGCAGCCATACTAGCTTGGATGTAGAGCTCAAGTGAAAGAGTTGCCTCTTCACAAGCATACAGAGACTTTACCCATAGTAATAGAATCAAAGTGTTCAGCAGCATGCAGGTATGTTAATGTACTTTTGAGAGCATGTGGAAATTATCTTCTGTTTTTTTCGTTTTTTGTTTTTCTTTTCAGCAAAATAAAAAACAGTGTAGCTTGCAGGGGTGGGGTAGAAATTCCTACATATTTGAGAAAAGAGTAGGGATGTAAAGTGATCTTTTAGCGTCATGGGGGACTTTGATAATTAACCAAATATAATAGAATGGCTAGATATACCTAAGGACCTAAGTAAATTGGCAATGAATACACAAAGTAAGACCAGTGTATAAGGGAGATTAGTTTTTCTGACCATGTAATACAGCATAGATGCAGATCTGAAGTAGGTAGATGTGATGGTTAATACTGTCAACTTGATTGGATTGACAGATGCCAAGTATTGATCCTGGGTGTGTCTGTGAGGGTGTTGCCAAAGGAGATTAGCAGCAGAGAATACAATATTGACATTATATATATATTTGAGTCGGTGGGCTGGAAAAGGCAGACCCACCCTTAATCTCAGCGGGGCACCATCTAATCAGTTGCCAGCATGGCCAGAATGTAAAGCAGACAGAGAAACGTGAAAAGCTTAGACTGGCTTAGCCTCCCAGCCTACATCTTTCTCCCATGCTGGATGTCTGCTGCCTTTGAACATCAGACTGGAGTTCTTCAGCTCTGGGACTTGGACTGGCTTTCTTGCTCCTCAGCTTGCAGACAGCCTATTGTGGGACCTTGTGATCATATAAGTCAATACTACTTAAAAATATATTTCACATAAATATATGAAATTATATTTCACATAAATAAACAGAACCCTAAAGATAACAGGATATATGTATCCTATTAGTTCCGTCCCTCTAGAGAACAGTGGAGAATTAGAATAAGCAGGTTTATGGATTCCAAGTGAGTTTGATGACGTAAGAGAAAATAAAAGCAACTCATTACAACAATGTACCAAAAGATTCAAGTTCAGTTAAGAAAGGGAGTTAGAATGATGTTTCCTATTGCTGCTATAACAAATTACTACAAACTTAAGACTTTCTATTTTGAAAGTCGTTGACAATGGTATGATTTTCCTCACATGTCATAACTCTGAGTTTTTCTTCTGCCTCCCTCTTCCACTTTTATGAATGCTTATGTTTACATTAGGCCCACCAGATGATCCAGAATAATCTCTCTACACCAAGATACTTACATCTGCAAAGTCTCTTTTCCCATATATAACATGATCACAGGTTTTGAGGATTAGGACATGGATATTATTTTTTACATCACAATGACAAAAAAAAAGTTTATTTATTTATTTATTTTGTTTCTTTGAGATGGAGTTTCACTCTTGTTGCCCAGGCTGGAGTGCAATAGCGTGATCTCGGCTGGCTGCAACCTCTGCCTCTTGGGTTCAAGTGATTCTCCTGCCTCAGCCTCTTGAGTAACTGGGATTACAGGCATGTGCCACCATGCCCTGCTAATTTTGTAGTTTTAGTAGAGATGGAGTTTCTCCATATTGGTTAGGGTGATCTAACCACATAGATCACCCACATCCAATGATCTGCCTGCTTCAGCCTTTCAATTATTGGGAGTATAGGTGTGAGGCACCACGCCCAGCCAACAAAAAATAATTTAAAAGATAATATGAAGACTGGGTTTTAGGTCCCAATAACTTTGAAGACTGCTATAGTACAAACATAAGGCAGTCACACAGAAGGACAAATATTGCAAATTCCACTTACATGAGTTCTTTACAATAGTCAAACTCATAGCAGCAGAGAATACAGTAGTGACATTATATATATATATATATTCTTTCCACAGATAATAAAGGACACAAAGTAACTTCAAGAGGTGCTGGATGTATCTTTTACCTTGATTCTGTTGATGGTGTCACAGGTCCTTTCATATGTCCATAACTCATAAAATTGTGCACATTAAATATATGCAGTTCTTTACCTATCTATTATGCCTCAATTAAGCAGTTTTTTTTTTTTAAGGTAATGATCTGGTATACCCTAGGCTGCAATATTGTTCTTTAACACCTGCTTTCTGTTATTTTTACTGGGCACACAGGTAGATACAGTGTTCTTTAAAGCTTCCTTTGTAGTTAGATACAGCCATATGACTGAGATCTAGCCAATGGCATCTGAGTGGAACTGATGTCCATCACTTTCATTCCCGACCCACAAAGCAATCTCATGCATGCTCCTCCTCTTTTTCCTCTGATGACTAAGAAAAAAGGTATCTGTACATTTATATACACAGATACATGGATGTATAAAGTATATATATATATACTATTGGCACTTAAAATTAAAAATTTAGTTCCTCAGTCATATTTGCCCTATTAAAGTGTTTAATGGCCATATGTGACTATTAGCCATTATATTGGTCAGTGCAAATACAGAACAATTGAATCATTGCTGAAAGTTGTATTGTAGTGTTCTGGACCAAAGAAAGGCAGCTCCGCAAGAAGGAAGGAGCCTGTTTCCCTCAATGACTATGTATAGGAGAACCCCATCCCCACTCCTGATTAACACTGGACTGTACCAGGATCATAAAATGACATTTTCATCCGTCAAGCTGGTAAGATTTTGTTTTTTTTTGTTATGACAGTTAGCATGCCTTAACTAATACAGCCAGAAAGAAAATAAATAATTTTGGTGAACATTGTGCTGTCCCACACTGATTTTCTGACACATTTACTAGCCCAGATAGTGGGGATATTGACCAGCATTCAAAGACTGATTAATAGAGGGGTGTAAAGGCCTGAGTCTTTTGCCCCAACATGGGACAGCTCTGATGAGTTATTCAATTTCATACCTCTCTGCAGGGCAATTTAGGACTTTTCTTGAGACACCATGACAACTGTATTTCTCCTCCTGCTCAATTCTGCTTATTTCCTTCTCTCTGCAGGTACTTACTTTATCTTCCCAGCAAATTGTAAAATTGCATTTCCTAGCCTCATTTGCAGTCAGATATGCATGAATCCTGCCCAATGAGATACAGATGAAAAGAATCACTTCTAGGTTTAGCCCATTAAAATCTCCCAACCACTCCTGAACTCCCTTCTGTCTTGCTCTGTGAGCCAGATGCAGGGAATCCAGCATATGTCCCTAAGACCCTGAAAGATGAAGTCGCTGTAAAATGGGAAGGATCTGGATCTTTGTCTCCTAGCATGCAGGGCCACCTACAAAATGCCAGCATTGCTTTGTTAAATGAATGAGAAATAAATTGCATTAGCATTAACCGCTGAGATTTTTGTGAAATTTTTTTTATAGCAGTTAGCCTTCCCTGACTCTATTGCTCTATTCTACCTGACATTCCTATTTCTGTGATGGCCACAATAATATTACAGATATACAAGGCCAAATGCAAAATGCACTTTCACTTTCCATCTGCACCTCCTTCCCAATAGGCAATTAATTAATTGCCAAGCTGATGTTGATTCTATGACTACAATATTTTCCTCCTTGGTTCACATCTCTCTGGTTTTCTGTCTATGGATGTGTGAATATTTTAAGATGAGCATTTAGACATATCAATATATATTCCCCCAAATTTAGCCAGAAATTTTTTTTTTATCACCATTATCCTCTGCCATAGCCCAACCTCGATTTCTTTTTCTGTTACTCAAATTTCCCCTCATCCTGTTGACCTTTCAAAATGGTCACAATATTTCCTCCCTTGGGAATTTATTTTTGCATATATTAAACAGAGCTAGCTAGTTGGATAAAGAAATGTAAATCATTCCTAATAATAAATGACTCATTCATCACTTTCCTTATGAAAACTTCTCATATTTTTCTTATTTATAATTAACATTTACTTGTAATACAAATTTACAATATTTATAGCAATGCCATCCTCTGCTATTATTTTATAGGGCTTATACATTTTCTATTGATATATGACAAGCTATCATAAACTCTTAAAAAAATACCCCTTTTTATGCCAGTTCTGTAAGGCAGAGTCTGGTATAACATGGCTGTGTTCTCCATGTTTTCAGAAGTCTGAAATAAAAATGTTCGCAAGATTGAGTGCTCATCTTGAGGCTTTGGAAAAAAAATTGCTTTCCAAACTCATTAGCACTGAATTCTGGCAATAAGAAAAATCAGCTTGTTGAGGTCCCTGTTTTCCGGTTGTGTGGACTCCTCCATTCTCAAGCCATCATCAGAGCAATGAATCCTTCATTTACTTCAGCTCTCTCAATTCTCTTCTACCATTAGCTGGTGAAAAACTTGGTTTTAAAGGGCTTATATGATTAGGTTGGGCCTACCTGGATAACGTCCCTTTCTTAAAAGTAGCTATGTCATGCAACATAATCTAATCCCAGGAAGGAAATCCATCATATTCATTTTCATGAGGATTATTCAGAACTGTACATCAGGAGTGGAAAATTTAAAGGAACATATTAAAAGTCTACCTATTACAAGAGTGTTACAATTAAAAAAGCAATTCTTCAAGTGCTGGTGTTGAACTTTAGAATCACTGAAATATAGGTTAGACATAGCAAGAATTATAATCTCATAGGTAAGTAATAAGAGTTTCAAAATATTTAAGCAACTTGATCATAAAATATATTGATTTCAAATCTAATATTCTCTTTACAACACTTCACAAACTACATTTGGTTTTATATCTATTGTCATTCTCTTAAATATTATTTGATTATAAAATGGCAATGTTAAAATATCACATTAGTGTAGGAATTTAGAATTTTCTAAGTGAATTCATATAAATTTCTCTCCTTAATGTAATTCATAAGAGTAGAGGAAAATTCCTTTATTCTCCAAATTACAAGCTTGGAATATACATACAACAGTTAGTGAGTAAATATTTATTGATTGCCACCTTGATTCACTCAACTGATACCTGGTCAAGCCAGATCCATGGAGAATCAGATAAAATAATATGTATTCCAGCCTGCTCTTTATTGTCCTAATCAATGAAAAAATAATTAAACAACAAAAACTACAGAAGCTTATTTAAACTCTCTACAGCAATAGACAAAACTTCCATAATTGAGGAACAGAGTACCAACTCTCATTTTGGCTCGAAGGCTTAGACTTGACTCAGCGCTCGAACATGTCAGTACTTTAACTGTTTTATCTAAATTGTCGCCGGTTAGAAAATACTGATCAAAAAGAAAAATTATGATCAAGGTAATAATATATGTAATTGGCCTGGAGTATACTCAGCAGCTTTAAAAACTGATATATTCTGAAAAATACCAATTTTAGACATGACTTATGATGTTCAATATAAGTATTCACATTGGGGGCAAGGGAGGTAATTCTCAAAATTTTTCAAACAACATTACAAAGTCATGATATAGTTTCGTATTATGATGGAAATCATTCTCTGCACTCCTCACTCATTAAGCTGTTGAAGTTTCAGCCTACAAATTACATTAAGTCCTGTGCAATGCTTTCATGACAATGTCAGAATGGAAGAGTTCTAAACTCATTAACTTATAGAGGGGTGGCATTTGTTTTCACTTTGCCAAATCAATAAGCAACACATAAACTTGAAATGTCACTTTTGTGAAAGATTGACCATTGCTTTGATTTACTTAGGTAATTCAGAGGCTCTTATGCAAATATTCCTGTGGAACTATGGATAATATATTGAGTGCAATGTAAAAAAAAAAAAGAGAGAGAGAGAAAAATCTCCAGAAACGTTACCATTTCTTAACTATTAGATACAATCATTAGCAATATTCAGAAATATTCTGACAGCTTTCACCACAATTTCCTCTTCTTTTGTTTTAAAAAATTCTACTCTAAAGAGAAACATTCAGCTAGGTTATAATTAACATGGCTGTCAAAAGATATTATATATCATCAACTACTTACTATCCTAAGGTAGGCAAAGAGTAGCAGTACTATTGTTCTCTGTCTAATCAGGTCAAAGCAATGGCAACTTTAATTAGAGTTATTTTCAAGGCACTGCTTAAAGCCTATCATAGTAAACTATATCATATGTTTCTCCTTACATCTTTTATTTTAACCTTATTGAAAGAGGAGAAATTTTTTGATTTGTAAATTGCCAAGCTTCTTCTCATGTATGTCATAAAAACACTCTATATATTTAGCAACAAATGACTACTGGTAAACCTACCAGTTCTACCAGAATGTTTAAGGAGATTATTTTTTCTCCTTAATAATGTAACAAAGCCATTACAATTTCAAAGCATAGAAGTCATGGGAATCAGAACTGAATATTTGTGAAAAGGATTTTTTCTACGGAATAGTTACTTTCTTGTGCAATGTGGTAGTTTATGGAAGAGATGCATTTTCTCGTAATGCCAAATAATTGTTTATGAAACACGTAGGGCTTATTACTGAAAGCATCAAGGTTGCAGGAACATTTATCATTTAAACTGGCTCTAAATGTAGAGTCTATTTTTCTCTCTTTTTTTAAGTATGGTACATGACTTTCAACAAATGTAACCATAACAAATGTATTTTATGTGCTACAAATGTTCTTTTAATTGAGAAAATTAGAGATAATTCTGAATTATTTTTAGATAGATTGACCTCTCGAGTTTTTATACATTCATTGTACAGTTGTTGCTTAGGGGAAAGATTCTGAGTGAAATAAGAAGCTTATCTTAATACAGATATCTCAGTTCATGAAAATAAATACAAATTATTTTGTCCTTCTTAGCAAATGTTTTGTTTAAAAAATGAAGAATATTTGTTTCTACTCTGACTGCTAATTTATTCATTTGACTTATGTTAATTTTCCAGGAAATTATGTTCACCCCTTTAAGGAAATATTTCTTTTACATATTGACTTTCACATCATGCCATATGCAGCTTAAGATAATACGACTAGCAATTACTTTTCTATTTTGACACACTAGTCCAAGAACATTGTGCTGCATTTAATGAAGTTCGCCACTGCTGCCTGCAGGATGTATTCAGGTGGCTTAACTCTCCATTACACACAAATAATCAGCCAAGAATGACCAGTGACTTTTGGAAAATCTGCTTTCCTTTCCCACCAGCTTTTTTCCCTTATTTCTTCTTACTCTTTCTGCAAGACAATGCCTGGAGTGATCTGTGTCCTCTCTTCCAATGTACACTCTTTCCTAGAATGTCTGTCTTACCGTTCCGTGGGACTTATAAAGGAGATAATGATGATGGGTCTGAGCTGACTGTCAGCAAGAAAACGTAAGACAAGGAGGTAGACTGCATCCCAATTAATTTTTCACTGTGTCCCTCAGCAACACCAGAGGTCTCATGCCTTCCAATGACACTGTCCTAACTCCTCAGTACATCAAATTTATGTTGAATATTTATCTTTATAGCTATTCAACAAATCATTATTAAGCCCCAACTCTTTACTTCAGAATTCTAAATCCTACTCCACGTCATATGAAAAATATATCTGGGATAACCTAAAATAAAAGAGAAAGAGAGGGAGGGGATGAGAGAGAGAGAAAGAGAGAGATAACTATATATATACATATACATATATATATGTATTTCACCTTTAAGGCAAATCTAGTCTTAGAGACAGACACTTCAAAAGATGATAGAGAAGTGAAGTATGCCATTCTTGAAGTTTCAGTAAGAAGAAAATAACAGTAACTCTCACCTGACCTGGCAGAGTTGAAAAGATTCAGCGTAAGCGTTTGTAGTCCTCCCCAATCCTTGTCTACCACCCAAAGCTCCCAATTGTCCTGGGGTCGACTCCTGTGTTCAGCATTTTCACTCAAGTCTTTCATTGCCCTAGTCCTACCCTCCTTATGCTCCTTGCCCCATGGAACAAGATCTTGACACCCAGAATTGCTGTTTTCCCTGCCTGTGAGTGAGGTGAGTGGAAGGAGAAATGGGAAGATACCTCAATTCCTTTGAAGCGCATAAATTGTTTTCCTCGTGCTTTTTTCTACCATGCTCTGTGAACAGTGCTACACTTATGGCATTTAGGGGAATAAATAGGTTTCTGAGAGCTGGCTTAAAATCATAACCAAGACAGATAAACTATTCTTTCAGGCAAAATGCATTTTAAACTTCAAACACCGAAGTTACCTAGTAAACTTTTGGGACACTCTATGGCTATAAATCCAGGGATGTTTTTGATACTTCCAAAGGAAGACAGAAAGAAGTTTATTGAGCTCCTCTGAAACTCAAAAGTTTGCTAACCTTTGAGAAAGCTGTGCCTGACAGAGGAGAATCTTGGAGAGAAGCAGGAATAGCACAAACCCCAGTGTAAGATGTTGTTTCTGTTTGCCCTGCTTCTTGACTTGGAATCCCTCTCTCTTTCCTAGTGTGATACTCTTTTTAAAGTATGATTCATGGTCACTAGTGTGTACATATATTGAAAGGAGGGATGATTTGTAAAAAATATAGAATGACCAAGCAGGACATGGTAAGCTTAAGTCTTTGAGCAAGTGGCACTCTTACCTTCAGCCAGAACAGCAAAAGGATTCGGACACTATAAGTTTTGAAAAGCAGCAGTTTAAAGTATTGCCTCTCATAATGAAGTGTACATTTGGACAGAGATCCCAAGGATCAAAGGCATAATGTCAGAGGAATGAAGTTTTGTTCCAGCTAAACAGGAGATACTGGGAGGAGACCTGAAGAAAACAACTTCTTCTGCAGGTGGGGGAAAATATAATGCCATAATTGACATTGAATGCATTTGCAAAAGTGATCAGAGCTCTGTATGTGTGAGACATATTCACTGATTTTTCTCAATAATGATTAATGCATGTTAAAATACAGTTAAGGCCTGGCACGGTGGCTCACGCCTGTAATCCCAGCACTTTGGGAGATCGAGGTGGATGGATCACCTGAGGTCAGGAGTTCAAGACCAGACTGACCAATATGGTGAAACCCCGTCTCTACTAAAAAGACAAAAATTAGCCAGGTGTGGTGGTATGTGCCTGTAGTCCCAGATAATTGGGAGGCTGAGACAGGAGAATTGCTTGAACCCGGGAGGTGGAGGTTACAGTGAGCTGAGATCACGCCACTGCACTCTAGCTTAGGCTACAGAGCAAGATTCTGACTCAAAAAAAGGAAGAAAAAGAAAATACAGTTAAATAAAATAAAACAACTAAGATCTAGTGTTCAGTAACACAGTAGGGTGACTATAGTTAATGGTAATTTGTTGTCTATCTCAAAATAACTAAAATAGTACATTTGGAACGTTACTAACACAAAGAAACAGAATGCTTAAGGTGATGAGAATTCCAGTTACCCTGGTTTGATGATTTTCTACTAAGATGGTATGCTTATATCAAACCATCACATGTACCCTATAAATATGTATAACTGTTACGTATCCATAATAAGCTAATATAGTAAATGAATTAATTAAATCCATCAATCAATATTTGCTAACTACATATATGTCCCTAATGGACACCACACGGGGTATGGGAAATGCAATGGCGAATATGATATAGGCCTAAGCCTGAAAAAACTTAAAATCTAGGAAGGAAGAATATGGTGTAATAGTATGAGAGGTGGAAGCCGCCAAAGCAGTAGGACAGAGAACTTATAACTCATCCAATTTGTAGGGATTTAGGTGGGATTAAAGAATAAAAGGGTGGGTTCTAGAATACTTTATAAAGGAGAAATCTAGGCTATTTGTCACAGTCAACTTAAAGCACACTAGAAAAACTGTTTCGTTTTACCTGCAATTCATCATGTCAAAGCCCAGCCAATCACTATCATCCTTCTATTTAGACATTCAAGGTAACATATCTCTTTAATAAATACTGGCAAACTTATGTTTTAAAAATCCATGTCATCAGGGAGCGGCCATCTGAGCCATAAGATACGTTCAAGAAATAAGGAAATATCCCATTTTAAAATGACAGTTTTGCTGAAGTGCCTGAGAGCACTTGCTAACACAGTAAGAGTGCCACAGGTCTAGCTGGAAGGTCCTGTTGCCTGCACTCTTTGCAAAGAGGTTTGGTGACTGAAGTTCTTAGCCATGGAAACATTGGATAGCGTTCAAATGGGTTGTTTCTCCAATAAACCTACTACAAACAGCATTTGCTTCTCTGGCAAGGCAAGTTAAGCAGAGTGGTTTGGTTCTCAGTGGGACAACACACAGCTCTCGAGAGCTCTCACTGGCACATTTTTATTAGCAACAAAAGCCTCCAGCAGCTCCAGCTCATCTTCCCAGAGTAATTTACAAGTTCTTTCGCTTGCTTTTTCATCCTTCTCTAAGAACACTCACAAGTTCAAGTTGCTACCCGCAGCTCATCCACCACTCTATTTTGGTGGAGAGAGAAAATACAACCCGAGGAAAATATTTTACTTTTACTCCTTTGCATTAAGTAAGTGCCAGGGCTCAAATTTTGCATGACTCCTTAGTCATGGGAATCTGGCTTCATTGCTCCTCTTCCTGTCATGGCTGACTCTGTCCTTGTCCTTCTTCGTCCTCGCCATAGCTCTCCTTCACACAAGGAGGCTCACAGTTTGTGTTATAACACCCCTGCTTGAAACTCTTAACATACTCTAAGTGTTTTTTCACTTAAATATTCATGAAACACCGAAGTCTGGGCTTTGTGCTTGGTGCTTGAGATATACTAATAAACAAGACAGGATTCCTGTCTTCAAGGTACTCATAGTCCAATTTAGAAGGGAGACATAAAACAAGTGGTTACAAGCTTATTGAAAAGGGCAGTAAGAGAGGATGAAAAGGTTATTATAACCCACCTGAGTGAAGACTGGAGTTTTTCTCAAGGAAATGGCAATGAAATTAAAACTAGAAAGACAAGATGGAAAGAAAAGACAAATAAATTAGAAAACAATGTGAAATGAGCACATGTGGAGAAACAGAAATTTCCCTTTGCTGACGAACGAAAAGATATTTGGTTTGACTTACAAGAAAGAGGTAAGAAGACGAGGCAAGGCTGTACTCAGCAGGAACCATATCAAGTTCAAGAGACTCTTCTTTAGGAATGGGAATAATTGAAGATTTGAAACGAAGAGTGCTAGAAACAGATTCGTTTGTCCTTTGGAAAATGTAAAATGCAATGAAATAGAACAAGACTGAAAATGATCATCACAGTAATCTAGCTCAGACGGGATCATGATGATGGGCATTATGAAAAGGATGATGAAGAGGGGTTAAGATAAGTGAGCAGCTTTGAGAAATAAATAGCAGTCAAAATATGTAGCATTGGGAACAGACGGAATTCTCCAGAGATGACTTTTTCAATGAAAGTACCTAGCTTTTCTTTCTTTTTCTTTTCTTTTTTTTTTTTTTTTTGTAATGGAAATAGGAAAAAGAATGTGTACCATTCACTGAGACACAGAACACAAGAAGAGAAGCAGGTTTGAAGCAGAACACAAAAAATCCCTGTGGATTTTATAACACCCTATTTTACGTGCTTGTATAAAACATATTACCATCTCACATACTCTTGTTTCACCTGACCCTGCGCTAACCGGTTCTGTGTGGGTTATGACCAAATGCTTCCAAGCACAGCCTGGTAAATCCTTGACTGATGTCTGTACGGTGCACACGGCTCCCACCTCGAGGCTTCTCTGTTGACACTGCTATGGAATACTCCTCAGCACCCCCACGTGGTAATCCAAAATACCAGAACGTTAATTCCCTTTGGGCACAACTCTGAGCTGGTGGATAAACGTGCCCCCTTTTTTCCTATGCCCACCTCGAATGAGCAGTTTTAAGATATTTTTTAGAAGGCTTACAGGGAAACAATCCCTTTGACAAGAGCAATCTTTCTCACGTAACAGTCACCAACTCACTAGTTCATTATTGTATTGGCTTTCCCTGTTTGTAGGCTTTCCTCTGCTTGTTCACTTTTGCTCTGAGAAATTACACTTCCTAACACAGAAACAGCATATAAACCTCCTACCTCTAGCTTTATTTTCTGGGATGCAAATGAAAAATAGACCCTCTGAATGGGATGTTGGGGTGGGTTATCGCTATTTTCATGGACACTAGGGTGCTATTATTAGTAGGGTGATGATAACACCTGGCATAGGGTGGCATCACAATTACTAAAGCTTTCACCTGTGCTTAATCTGGATCAATTCAAGTAAATAATGAGGCGTTAGAATGTGTGGCAGCTATGGCTCTAGGAAGACATGGGGCAGGGATAATTATAAGGAATTGGAAGTGGACTGGTTTATTTTAGCTACAAAAGAAACCTTGTAAGAGAAAAACGATAAGTTAAGGACATCTCACAGTCAATTTGGGCAAACTGTGAAAGGGCCCCTTTGCAGGTTTTAAGGAGATTCGCATCACCTGCAGCTGCTGATTGTAATGAAAGCCCAGACCAGGTTCTTTCTTTAATAGTGTCAGAACTGCAACAGAGGCTGACCTTGGAACATCAAGTGACCGTGAGAGTAAAAGTGCCATCATGAGCTGGGAATTGTGAAATCCACAGAACCATATGGTTCAGTGGGCAAAATGGCAATCTATAGTGCAATAAAATTATATATTTGAGATCGGTTCAGCCAGGTCTAGAAGGCAGAAGTACATGGCAAGGTAAAGCAGACATCTTGTTGACTGTCTTTATTACACAGATGATCTTCTTCAGCTTATATTTACAACTAGTACTTACACTTGCAATTAATAAAGGTATTAGATAAGGATTTCTTTCAGCCAACAAGTGGAAGAAAGAACCTGAGTCTGATTCACAGGTAAGCTACATTTGGTTAAAAGTTGTTGCTAGCCAAAAGTGGACAGCTGCTGTATCACAGCCCCGTTTATTGGTGACCTTGAAGAGCAGTGCTAATGTGAAATGCAATGAGCAATATATCCAGTTTGTGTACTTGATTGTCTTATGTTTAGAAATAACCTGAGGTAGAATCACCTGACTGCTGGCCCAAAAGATCCATAAAAAGAGTTTATACTTTGATATTTATGAAATAAATCAAAAGCAAGGGCTCATTTTATTTTTCACTCATGATGGTTTCATTTTTCCAGCAACAGAGATCAAAAGAAGCCATCTAATTGTGACCACTTCTTGGAGAGAAACAACCATCCACTTGGCGACAGGTGGATTATGTCAAACACCTTATGCCCTGGAGGAGACAGAGATTTGTCTTTACTGGAATCAACATTTATTCCATCCATGTGTTTAACTTTCTTACCCACAGTGCTCCCTCTAGGAACAATATATAGAGGCTCAGATGTCTTTGCCATCAATTAAAAGGAGACCTTGGGCCTGGTGCGGTGGCTCATGCCTACAATCCCAGCACTCTGGGAGGCTGAGGCAGGTGGATTGCTTGAGGTCCAGAAGTTGGTGACCAGCCTGGCCAACATGGCAAAGCCCTGTCTCTACTAAAAGTACAAAAATTAGCCAGGCATGATGGCGCATGCCTGTAATCCCAGCTACTGGGGAGGCTGAGGCAAGAGAACTGCTTGAACCTGGGAGGTGGAGGTTGCAGTAAGCTGAGATTGCACCACTGCACTCCAGCCTGAGTGAGAGTGAAAGTCCATCTCAAAAAAAGGAAAAGAGAGAGAGAGAGACCTTGTACCAACAAGATGTAGTGAAACAGAATTCAAATATATCAACTATATATTATTACTGAGTATTATTGTCTTGGTAGCTTATTTGCCTCTGTCAATATCTGATATGACTTTGTACTTAATACCTCTGAAGTGAACAACCACTCCAGTTAGCTTTTGGCATCTACAACTCTTATATCCAGTATGATTCCATCACCTCGGCCTATCTTTGTGCTTCCTGACCTGACATTCTAATATTGTTTTGTAAGAACTGGCCCTATAAATTATTAACTTATAGTAATATAAGTATATATTACTATATGTATACAAGTAATATTGTATTACTATAAGTTTATATAAGTTAATAAGTATATAAGTTAATATATACTTATATTACTGTAAGTTAATAAGACTTTTTACATAAGTTTTATAAACATGATAAGCATTCCGCTTCCATTTTAAGATATAATTTAGTTTCCTTATCTTCTAAATGGAGGTAGTAGTTATTGTACTGTCATGGGGATAAAATCAGAGACTATATATGATTGTCTTAGAGGAGGGCTTGGCATATATTAAGACATTGTAAATATTTCTTATTATTTGTATGAATATTATACATATGGACTTTGATATACATATACCAGAATAAGTAAATCAACAATAAACTTCAATTCATCTGCTGAAAAGACTGAGAAAGAGTAACCATGAGATAGAAAGATGATAAACAGACAGATAGATACATAGCTTTCTATTTAACGGTTATGTACCTTAAATTTAGAACTTCCTAACTTGCTAAATTTTTTCAGTTACCCTATGGAAATGAATCATAATGCTTCTGAACATGTGGTAGGATGTCAGCTTCAGTATGACTCCTAATCAGATAAAATAACTTCTAGTTTTCCTGCCAAGAAGTGCCTTTACCTTTTTAAGAACACCGCTTAATCATCTGAGTACAGGTGATAAGTACAGCCATGTAAGCAGTAGACTTCCAAGTTGAAAAAGGAACTGCAGTATACATGTTTTATGGTTTGACATTATCATACACCAAAGGACATATTTTGCTCTTAACTCTTTCTAATTAATAGGTGCATGCAGAAAGGTATTAAATCTTTTAATATCCTAGAGTATTCTTAAATTTTTCATGCTTTCAAGCCTTTACATATATTATTCTCTCTTAAAATATTTTTAACTCTTTTCTTCAAGACTCATCTCAAATGTCACTTCCCTGTAACCCAAGTTCAAATTAAAGAGTGAAAACAAAAATCTTTTTAAAAACCATGTACAATCTTTTTCCAAGTCCAACTTTTGACCCCTCTAGACTTCAACCCTGTATACCATCAGAACTTTATACAAATGTCACCTTCTCAGAGTCATTGCCTGGATACCAAGACTTTTATTTTCCTGTGGCTGCTCTAACAAATCACCACAAATGAGGCAGTTTCAAACAACAGAATTTTATTCTTTCACAGTTCTAGAGGCCAGAAGTCCAAATAAGTTTCACTAGGCCAAATCAAGGTTTTTGGCAAGGTCGTACTCCTGCCAGAAGCCCTAGAGGAAAATCTGTTCCTTGCTTCTTTCACCTTCAAGCGGCTGCTGGCATTCCTTAGCTGGTAGTAGGCTCAGTCTAATCTTCAAAGCCAACATCTTCAAAAGTTTCTATGCTCTGTCTTCGCTTTGCCTTTTCTGTCTGTGTAAAATCTTTTACTGCTTTGCTTTTTTAAGGATACTTAATGAATGCATTTAGGACTCACTCTGCTAACCGAGATAACCTTCCCATCTCAACATCCCTAACTTAATCACACCTGCAAAGCAATTTCCATATAAAATAATGTTTACAAATACAAGGATTATTTTAAATGATTTATTTTAAATTCCTTGGAATGCCACCTGTACTTGCTGACAATCCACATCCCCCCTTTTGCTTTATTCTCCTCCAAATAAATCGCAATTGCTAAAGTCAATAATTATACTATATGTTACATATTAATCTTGTTTTGCTTTTTTCACCACATTAGAATGCAAACTCCAGGAAATCATAATTTTTCGTTTATTTTAAGCTATTATGGATAAAATATTTATCACTTAATAGTTCCCCCAAAATATTTATTGAAGAAGTAAGGAAGGGTGGAAGGAAGGAATAATCTGTTATAAAATTTATTCCTTTATTTTTGGTTATAGAAAATACAATTAGACCCTGTATGTGAATTCTATAGTAGCAAATTTTATACCATTAGAATTTTTTTAAGATGCTGTACAACCTTTTTCTGGGAATATTCTCAAGGGATTTATCTGTATTATAATGATTGCTAAAACGTATATCTCTTTCAAGTCTGGCTAAATTGAGTCTATTATACAATGTAAGGCATTCAGTATTCCTAGGGTCATATAATGCTTTTATTCCCCATTAAATCTAGATATCGACACTTTGACTTTAGAAGTAAGTGATATTTTAAGTCTGTATTCACCAGCTCTACTTGTAAAATACTCTTTTTAATAATACTCGCTGCAAAGAGAAAGTAAGACAGAGTCAGGGAAGAAGAGGACATTTTCTAAGAGTTGACATTTAATTAGTTATTAAATGGTGCCAAGCAAGTTAGAGGACCACAGCTGGGTTGATGGGGGGGAAAAGAGAGGCAGGAAGCCCAGAGCCAGGTGTTGGAGCCCAAGCAGGGTAAAAAATGCACTTAGGAAGAATGTCTGGCGTTAGATGTCAGAGCTGAGCAGAAGAGCAGCTGGGCACAAGATACCACAACCTGAGGGGAGAGTAAATAGGGTTTCTATATAGGGTGGGGATGCCCCCACTAACAGTGACAGAGCTTGAGTTGAGTGAAAACAATGTCTAGGTGGAAAGGAAGACAGTATAGATATCAGAGCACAAGTAGGGTGAAGAGACGATTAGAATATAAAATAAAAACACAACAAACCAAAACTTATGGAAGAAATAATAGATATAGAAGAAATAAAACGAAAAATTAGAATATAAAACAAACACACAACAAACCAAAACTTATGGAAGGCAAAAACAGTGCTCAGAGGGCAATTTATAACTGTAAGTGTCTACAGTATACTAAAAAAGAAGAAAATTTCAAGTCAGTATATAACCTTTCACCTTATATCAAAAGTACAAAGTTAGTTTACTATTAAAAATATATCAATGTAATATGCTATATCAATAATATAAAGGACAGAAATGACATAACCATCTCAGCAGATTCAGAAAAAGCATTTGATGATATCCAACACCGTTTAATGATAAAAATATTCAACAACCTAGATATGAAAAGAAACATCTTCAACCTGATAAAAGCCATCTATTTTTTCAAGAGCCTCAGGTAGCACCATACTTAAGGATGAAAGACATATTTTCCTCCAAAGGGAAGACATTTCTTATATTTTTTAATTGCATTTTAGGTTTGGGGGTACATGTGAAGAACATGCAAGATTGTTGCATAGGTAAACACATGGCAGTGTGATTTGCTGCCTTCCTCCCCATCACCTATATCTGGCATTTCTCCCCATGCTCTCTCTCCCCAACTCCCCACCCCCCACTATCCCTCCCGTATTTCCCCCCAACAGACCCCAGTGTGTGATCCTTCCCTCCCTGTGCCCATGTATTCTCATGGTTCAACACCCACTTAGGAGTGAGAACATGCGGTGTTTGCTTTTCTGTTCTTGTGTCAGTTTGCTGAGAATGATGGTTTCCAGGTTCATCCATGTCCCTACAAAGGACACAAACTCATCATTTTTTGTGGTTGCATAATATTCCATGGTGTATATGTGCCACATTTTCCCTGTCCAGTCTGTCATGGATGGGCATTTGGGTTGGTTCCAGATCTTTGCTATTGTAAACAGAGCCGCAATGAACATTCATGTGCATGTGTCCTTATGGTAGAACGATTTATAATCCTTTGGATGGATATACACCCAGTAATGGGATTGCTGGGTCAAATGGAATTTCTATTTCTAGGTCCTTGAGGAATCACCACACTGTCTTCCACAATGGTTGAACTAATTTACACTCCCACCAACAGTATAAAAGTGTTCCTATTTCTCCACATCCTCTCCATTAGAGAAATGCAAATCAAAACTACATTGAGATACCATCTCATGCCAGTTAGAATGGCAATCATTAAAAAATCTGGAGACAACAGATACTGGAGGGAAGACGTTTCTATTTAGCGTTGTGCTAGAAGTAACAAATAAAGGACATTCAAAATGAAAAAAAAAGTAAAACTATATCTACTTGAACATGGGATGACCTTGTATGTAGAAAACTCTAAGGAATTTGCTATTAGGATTCCTAATAGAAAAAGAAGAAAAAAAACTATTAGAACTAATAAGCCAGTTCATCCACATAAGTGGACAAAACAACATACAAAAATCAATTTTATGAATATTTACTAGCAATTAACAATGCAAATGAAACATTTTAAGAAACAATTCTATTTGTAATAAAATTTATTAAAAAGAAGTGTAAAACTTATACACTGAAAACCAAAAACATTGTTGAAAACATTGTAGAATATCCAAATACATTAGATGACATTCTATGTTAATATTTATGAATGTGAAGACTTAACATTTATCAAAATGCCAACTGTATTTTGTTCAGATATCAGTAAACTGATACTAAAGTTCACATAAAAATAACCAAAATAATTTTGAAAAAAAAAACTAAGTTGGAGGACTCACTTCCTAATTTCAAATTTATACAGCTACAATAATCAAGAAAAAGTGGAAATATAATAAAATTAACATATTTTCCAGATCATAGTTCTAAGTCTCTAGTATCTAGAATATACAAGAAATTCTTACAACTCAACAGAAAAAGATCAATGACTCAGTTAAACAGTGGGCAAATTATCAGTATAGGTATTTCCCAAAAAACAGATATACTAATAGCCAATAAATGCATGAAAAGATGCTAAACATCATTTTCAATCCTGGAGTGCTAATCCAAATCATGATGTGGTACCACTTTAAATTCACTAGGATAGCTAAAATTAAAAAAGCAATAAGATGAGTTAGTGGCAAATTTGGACACCCTTATATACATTGCTGGTGGGAACATAAAATGATGTGGCCATTCTGCAAAGCAGCATGGCAGTGCCTTAAAATAATAAACGTGCAGCTACTTATACCTAAGAGAAATGGAAACATTGAAATGTACACACAATGAAATGTACATGACTGTTCATAAAAGTTTTATTCATAACAGTTTCAAAGTGGAACAACATAAATATTCATCAACCAATGAACGGATAACAAACTTAGAAATATCCATACAATACCATACAATAGAGGCAGTGTCCTACAGTTAAAAAAAAATGAGAGAGATACATGTTGTAATATAGATAAGCCTTATAAATATTATGCCAAAGAAAGACATCTGACTCAAAAGATTGTGTACTATAGATTAAATTTATGTGAAAAGTTTAGAATTGGCAAATATATAGAAACAGAAAGCATACTGGTGCTTCTGCAGGGGTGGGTATCAAGAGAATGGGGAACCATCGCTAATGGGTAGAAAATTTCTTTTAAGGAAATTGAAAATGTTCTGAAAACAGATTTTGGTAATGATTGCACAAACCTATGAATATACCAAAAACCACTTAACTGTACACTTCAAAAAGGTGCTTGTATGGTGAATTAAATATAACTCAATGAAACTGTACACAACGATAACAATAAAAAAAGGATTAACCAGCTGATATTAATAGGAGCTGGTTATACTTGTAAGATTGTATTGTGAATGTGTTTGACCAAGGGCCTAAAGCATAAGATTGAATAAAAGGAAGTATATTTATTTGGCATATATCTGAATCATGGAGAAGCTACATGTCAAACATGTAGATAAGTGGACCTAGGTGGCATAATGCATGGACTATACAATTTTCCTTCATAAAAAAAACTCATTTACCTGGAAGAAGGGCTGTTGGCTGACAATCTCTATGCAAAGAGCTTCAGGATTCATCTCAACCTTGAAGCCCACTCAATGATTGGCTACAGTATAGGTACAAAAGTTTGTCCATCGCTAGCCAACATAGGTCTTCTTTGATGGGAAGTCTTGGTTTTGACCTCTCAGTTAGGATGACCACAGATATATCCAATGTGTATAATGGCTGCAGATTCTCCTTGTGCAATCTTGCTTCTTTCCTGATTTTCTTTTACAACTCTCAGTTTTGTATCATATTCTGAAGAATGCTGCCATCGAATTCAGCTCCCACTTGTATTTCCCCAATAAATTGTTTGTGTGACTATCTCACCATCTTCTTTCTACAGGAATCGACTGACACATCATACAATTGATCAAATTTGGGTGCAACTATAGTTATATCTGACATACTTCTTTTAAAAACCCCAAATATAAGAATAAATTTTTGTCATAGAAATGAATATATACACCAATAATTTAATTATAAAAATTTTTAAATATTAATATTCAAATCCATTGTTTAATGAAATGAACTACTTAATATGACTACATATAATAACATTGGTTTATTTCACTTTCACTGGTGTCATTGTTACTCTCTTGATGATTCAAAAGAGTTTTTAAATTGCCGTAGTTAAATTAGAGTTGAGATGAGTACTTGAGATTTCTGACTCTAAACTTGAAGCAGTTCAGTTTTACCAAAGAAACAAGATTATCTACATTTAATTTTATAATAACAACAATAACAAAAGAAATATACTGAAGCAGTCCTAAAATATGTAATATCAAAAAGAAATATCTAGATTGTACGTGAACCTGCTCTAAGGGTAACTGGAGTTATTGCTGTATAGCGTTTTTTATTTAAATTTCACAATGTAAATAGTTATTTCTCTGATAAAAAGACTGCATGTTATATCAAGCAAAGTAAGATTTTTAAAAACAACAACTTGATTATTCCTCTATTAGAAGAGTCAATTGTCATGGCATTATGTATTTTTTTTAAATCTGCCACCACAACTTTTTTACTCTTGTGATTAAAAGTCAGTCATCCTCACTCTTTACCGCATTTATAGCTCAGTCCACAGGACATTGGTGACGGTGCTATGACCACAGACTGTTTCTTGAATCAGAGGTAATGAGCACGTTCATGTGCCAATTCTTGAACAATGAGTTTGGTTTTCTGGCATTTCTGGAAGAAATTTTCATCTTTTACCATTTTTTTTTCTGCTCTTGTCTGTCTACAGCATTCACAGAACACAGATTTTGACCATCTGGGGTCCACACATAGAACAGTATGAGACACGACACACTTGCTGAAAACAGATTTATCTCCTATTTTAGGAATTGTAATAAAAATATGTAACCCATGCTCTTATGGATTGACCTGGGTCACCAGAAATCAGGTATGTTGGATTTCTAATCCCCTTATCTGAGAATGTGAACTAATTTGAAGATAAGGTCTTTATAGAGGTTAGCTAGTTAAAATGGAGTCATTAGTGTGGACCGTAATGTAATATGACTGGCGTCCTTATGAATAGAGAAAATCTGGACACAGAGACAGACATGTGAGGGAAGATGATGTGAAAACACAGAAGGAACACAATCTACAAATAAAGAAATGCCTGAGGCTACCAGAAGCCGGGAGAGAGATATGGCACAGATTTTCCCTCACAACCCTTAGAAGGAGTCAGTTCTGCTAGATAATAAATTTGCATTGTTTATGTTGTTTGTGATACTTTGTTGCTGAAGCTTCAGAAAACTAATGCACAGACGATGTTTAATTCATTGTAGGCGCACCTGGATAATCTAGGGTAATTCTCAATCTAAAAGTAGGTAACTATAATTACATCTGCAAAGTCTCTTTGGCCACACATGGTATCATATTTTAATGTCCCTGGGATTAGAGTCTTTATTCTGCTTACTGTAGTAGGTTATGGCATTTGCTTAATGAATACTACATTTAAAATTATAAAATAAAGTTTAATTCTGAAATTTCAGCATCAATGTACATACTCAAGAAAGTAAAGAAAGTTGAAGAAATTTAGGCATACATACATTTACCTTAGATTGTCACTTAGAATATTAAAATTTTATATTATGACAGAGATTTTATTTTAAATGAAAACTTAATATCTTAGACAAATTGAGTCCTAAGAAAACAAACTGAATGCCTTGCATACTTAGTACATTAAAAAAATGATAGACATTCCTTTTATAAATCATTTAGACATAGCTGGTAGCTGATTTTTCAGTTTCTTTTCTCACTGGAAATTATAAGGATTGTCAAATTGATCAACTTTTAAAAATTTGAATTCTAATAAAAATAATTTACTATTTTATGTTCATTTAAAAAGGAAATTAGTGACATGTTAAATAATCACACCGTTAAAATTATAATGTGGATATGAAAGCAAAAATATGAATAATTAATTGTGAACATTTCAATAAAAATTAATAGCCTATTGTTCGTATTTCAGGAAATGTTTTTTAGTGCATTAATATTATAATAGTATAAATTTAAAATAGATCTGCCAATTTCTTAAGATATATACTATGTAAAATTCATGCTATAAACTTTGGTTTATTGTAGTTCTCCACAT
This sequence comes from Alouatta palliata, assembly GCA_004027835.1. Taxonomy (NCBI): domain Eukaryota; kingdom Metazoa; phylum Chordata; class Mammalia; order Primates; family Atelidae; genus Alouatta; species Alouatta palliata. The sequence continues at coordinate 61,546 of PVKV010004552.1, forward strand.
AACAAATATTAATTGAACTACAAATAAATATTATTTTCTCTTCAGAACATAATTGGTACTGAGGAGATAACATAAGACACTTTATTATATTTATTAAATCAACCTTAGAAAGCACAGCTCTGACTATATCAGGACTCTGAATACAAATGATCACTCTTTCTTTCACATCCCAAATAACGGAGCTGCTATTTTCAGGGCATATATTGGAAAGTATATAAATTCAAACCCTCTTTGCTCAACAAAAAATATTCACTACAATTTAAATCAAGGTAAAAATAAATTCCAAATCCATTTATATCAGTAAGAGAACCACCATGAAAAAAAATTAATGCTACTTTTATGGTTTTAAAATGTGCAGTTTTTTTTTTAATCAACTGAGTTTGGGTAATATTTTTAAAATATTTATACTATTCAGACTTAAAAGGAGAGCTAGACTGTAATACAATAACAGTAGGGTATGTTAACACTCCACTTTCAACATTGGATGGACCATCTAGACAAAAAATTCAACAAAGAAACACTGGACTATAGACCAAATAGTCCTAACATACATTTACAAGAATAATCCATCCAATAGCTGCAGAACACACCTTCTTTTAAACTGTACCTGAAACATATTTTAGACTATATCACATTAGTATACAAAACAAGCCTTAACAAATTTAAGAAGACAGAAATCATATCAAATATCTTTTACCATAATACTATAAAATTAGAAATCACCAATAAGAAAAATTCAGAAAACCTTACAAATATATGGACATTAAACAACATACTCTTCAACAAACAACGGGTCAAAGAGAAATTAAAAGTTTTCTAGAAATAAATGAGAATGAAAACACATCATACCAAATCCCATAAGCCAGAGAAGAAGCGGTTTTAAGAAAAAAGTTTATGTAATAGTAATAAATATGAAAGAATTTTAATAAACAGCCTAATGATTTATACCAAGGAACCAGAAAAATAAGAATAAACTCAAATTAGTAGAAGAAAGGAAATAATAAAGCACAGAGAAGAAATAAATAAAATAGACAAAAACATTAAAAAGAACAAAACAAAGAGTTATTTTTGAAAAGATAAAATTGACAAGCCTTTAGCTAGACAAAATTAAAAAGAAAGAAGATCCAAATAAATCAAATCAGAGATGAAAAAGGAGACATTACATCTGATATCACAGAAATACAAAGGATCATAAGAGACTATTATAAGTTTGCCAATACATTTGATAATATAGAAGAAGCAGATACATTTCTGGACACACACAACCCACTAAGATTAAATTATGACAAAATAGAAAATCTGAATAGACCAATAAGAAGTGAAAACATTGAATTGCTAATAAAAAATTTTCCATCAAAAAAAGACCAGGACTTGATAGCTTCACTGTTGACTTCTAGCAATCATTTAAAGATAAATTTCAATATAAATTATCCTCAAACTATTCCAGAAAACTGTAAATGAGGAATTATTTCTCAACTTATTTTACAAAGCTAGCATTATTCTGATTTAAAAACCAAACAAAGACATAACAACAACAATAAAAAGAACTACAAGCCAATGTTACTGATGAACAAAAATGAAAAATTTCTTAGTGAAATACTAGCAAATTGAATCCAACAGCACATTAAAGAGATCATTCACTATCATTATGTGGTATTCATTTCGGGGATGTAAGGGTGTTTTAAACATACTCCAATCAATAAATGTACACATCACATTAACAGAAAGACAAAAACCATATGATTATCTCAATAGATGTGGGGGAAAAAACTGGATGAAATTCAATATCACTTCATGACAAAAATTCTCAACAAACTAAACATACAGTGTATGTTTTTCAGAACAATAAAGGTTATACGTAATAAAACTGAGAGATAACACAATACTTAATGGGGATAAGCTGAAATCTTTTGCTTAGGATCAGACACATGCTTTTCACCACTGTTCTTAACAATAATGGAAACTGTAGCCAGAGCAATTAGGCAAGTGAAAGAAATAAAGTACATCCAAACTGGAAAACAGGAAGGAAAATTGTCTCTGTTTGCAGATTACATGATCTTATATAGAGAAACCCTAAAGACTCCATCAAAACAAACAAACAAAACTATTAGAATGAATAAACAAATGTAGTAAAGTTGCAGAATACAAAGTCAACATACAAATCAGTAGTGTTTCTACATGCTGAACATGAACTAAAACAATGTCATTTATAATAGCTACCAAAAAAATGTTACCCATTAATAAACCTGACTGAGGAGGTGAAAGATCTCTACACTGAAAACTATAAAACTTTAATGAAAGAAATTGAAGAGGACACAAATATATGAGAACATATTCCACGTTCATGGAATTAAAAATTAAAACTGTTAAAATAGTCACACTACACAAAGCAATATACAGAAGTCATGCAGTATCTATCAAAATATCAATGACATTCTTCACAAAAATAGAAAAAGCAATCATAAAATACATATGAAACCACAAAGGACACCAAATACTCAAAGCAATCCTGATGCCTTGAGGCATTACTATCTGACTTCAAAATATATTACAAAACTATAGTAACCAAAACACCATGGTACTGGCATAAAAACAGACACATAGACCTTTGGAACAGAACAAAGAGCCCAGAAAAATATCTGCATATTTGCAGCCAACTGATTTTGAACAAAGGTGTCAAGAACATACTTTGGAGAAAAAATAGTGTCTTTGATAAATGGTGCTGGAAAAATGTAATATCTACATTAAGAAGGACAACATTACAACTCTATCACCATATACAAAAAAAACTCAAAATGGATCAAAAGCTTAATTGTAAAACACAAATCTATGAAACCACTAGAAGAAAATATAAGGAAATGCTTCAGGACATTGGAATGGGCAAGGATTTTTAAAATAAGACCTCAAAACCACAGGCAGTGAAAGCAAAAATGGATAAATGAGATTGCATCAACCTCAAAAGCTATCATACAGCAAAAGAAAACTTGTGCAAGGTTGTGAAGAGACAACATATAGAATAGGAAAAAATATTTGCAAACTATATCTGACAAAGGGTTGATGTCCGAAATATGTAAAAAATTTAAACAACTAGACAGCAAAAATAAAGCCTGGTCTGTAAATATGAGTAAAAAATGGGTAAACAATGCTGAATATCACTAATCATCAGAGAAATGTGAATCAGTGGTTAACAGTAAAATATTGTTTATTAATATCGTGTAGAAGAGAGGCTTTTGAATGTTAGCACCACAAAGAAATGATAAAAGCTATGGTGATCGATACACTATTCTGATTGAATCATTGTACAACATAGATATTTATCAAAACATCAGATTATAATCTATAAATTAGAAAATAAATAAATAATGTTTTAAAAATGAAAGAAAATGTGCAACATATTTATCATGTTTTAATCAACAGAATATCAGTAATAATTCTTTTAGATGTACTCTAGAAAGAATAAAATAACAGAGACAATGGTAACTACTATGAAAATAAATTTAATTATATATACACACAGTTGTAAAGAAGTATAAAAGGATGATTAATAAATGATCTTTAAAGAAAACATTAAGACTGAGTTTTGTGAGGAAATTGATGGGAAATACCAGGTAAAGGAGAAAGGAGGAAGAGGTTACACTTCCCAGCTTTAAGAAATTGTCCTTATGTTTCTAAAAAGAGTAGAAATAGAAATCCTCTGTCATTTGTATTCCATTGGCTAGAGTTGAAAAATGATGTCACAGTTTTATTTTAAAATGTCAATATTTACTATATTATAAAAATTACATGACTACACCGTTGAACTATGATTTTAAAATATGTATGCCAATTTCAAAATGCTCACAGAGATTACATATTTTCTCAATCTTTACAAAAAATGTTTGAAGACTATTAATCTAACTTTATAATTTAGATTCAAATTCAGATAATCATTTATAGACCCCCATCTGTCATGTTAAATTTTCCTCTTGGAGTCCTCTGTATCTTATTCTACAACTGCAGATCAACTGAAATCCTGTCTCCATAAATCCTCCAGCTAACAATAAGCTCCATTAGGCCCAGTTTTTAAATTAAAAAATTCTAAATTAAAGCCTGTCTTTCCAAGTCACGCTAAAGGTGTATTTGTCACAGTATCAGATTTATTGTCATGCTTTATAACCTGTAAGCATTAAGACTATATGCTAGTTGGCCTCCATTTGTACTTTTTACTCTGAGACTCACAAATATTAAATGAAAATTTGGTTGAAACAATCATAATCTATTAGAAAATTGTAAATCTATTTTCATTAGCTTCTTGACTCCTGTGTAAATATGTCTGCATGCACAAAAAATAATGTGCATGAATGTACATAGCAGATTTATTCATAATAATCCCAAACTGGAGATAATCCAGATGCCTTTCAATGCAGAAATGGTTAAATAAACCATGGCACACACCTGGCATGGAATACAATTCAGCAATAAAAAGGAATGAAATATTGATACACACAACAGCTTGGTGAATCTCCAAGAAATTATTCTGAGTGAAAATTGGCAAACTCAAAAGGTTACATAATGTATAATTCCAATTCCCAAAGATACTTTGTGAGAAACAAAGGCATTTTTCCTCCTTATTCATTCCTACCAAGCAATGAATATTTACTTGAGTAAATCAGGCTCGTTAAGCTACTATTCAGAGAAAAAGGTTCTATTTATTTTTTCAAAATGACTATAAGCAGCTTCATAGGTAGAAAAAGTACTCAAGATATCTTCCATTAAAAAAAAAACTGAGGAGAATTCTGCTGCTCAAAGCACATTGAAATAGATCAGTGAAAGAAACTGAGGCAAGAAATTGAAAAAAAAAAAAAAAAAAAGTAAAGGAAGACATGGAGAAAGACAAAAATGGAAGACCTGAAATATTAGATCCTTAACTCTACCTCCACCTGTACCGGGAAGTTACTAAATAATTTTTAACAAACAATTCACTTTTAAAAATCTCTGCTCCACTAAAAGTTTTCATTTCATTATGGTAAATAGAAACAAAAATTAAGAATTTGGATTCTAAAATGCAAGTCCCAGCCCTGAATGATGTGTCAATTTGACCTTAGAATATGTCTTTTTTTCTGTAACAGTCCATTTATATTTATTTTTATAATGTTTTAACAAATAAAGCTGATAAAAGTACTATGTGTGCTTACTCTGGAAAGTTTTGAAAATATATAATGGTATAAAAAGGAAATACACATCACATACCAATTTGATGTATACCTTCCTTTCATTTCTTCTAATGAATGGTCCGGTTTTAATGCTTTTTCCACTTCAAATTTTGAGCCTTTTCACATCTCTTAAATATTCTCTTAAAGTATCTTTTTTATTATATGAATAAATACGCCAATACACAGTTTGTAATGTGTTTACCCTTTCTCGTATTTTGGACATTTAGATGGCTTCCAAATATTTTACTATTCTATATAATAGTCAGATGAAAATCTCTAAACATAAATCTTTGAGTTTATGCCTACTTACCTAGGCTATGTTCCATAAAAAAAAGATTACAGGGTCATAAAGTATGACCTTTCTGACAAGCTCTTGATAAGAATTCCCAAATTGCTGAAGCCTCAGTTCATTGGTAAAATGAGAAGCTTGCATTAGATTATTTCAAAGGCGCTTCTCTGAGCTGTAAAATTCTATGACTCTGTGACTTTTTGCCAGCTCACTATGGACTTCGTGTTAAAAAATATCTATGATTTATTAATCATATAATGTTCTATGACAATAATATATCAAAAACAATGTTGCATTCTTATTTATCTCTATATTTTATGCAGTAGATTTAGAGCTTGATTTGTTACATTTCCAAAGACTGACTTTGATGCAAGGATTTGGGTGTAAATGATTTATTGAGGAAATGGTCTCAGGAAAAACTAGTAAAGGGATGGAAGAAACAAGATAGAAAATGGGAAGATATCAAGAAAGAGTGTCCTTGTTGAAGTCCCAGGCTCAATCTGACTTCACGATATCTGCTGGAGGAAACCAATTGTGCTGTACACATTGATTTGTCTTTCTCTCCAACCTCAGTTTTGTTCCAGCTCCAGCTACACTAAATCTTTCACTTCCTCAAATATACTAAATTCTCTCCTGTGTCAGGACCTTTGCATATGCTATGCCACTTGTCTGGGAGGTTGTTCTACTTTTTGCCTGGCTGATCTCTCTACATCATTGAGAAATCAGCATAAGTACTGTTTCTTCTTTTTCCTGATAATCTATAGTAGATGCCCTCTGCCAGGTGACCTTTTGTGTATTTACTTCATGATTCTTCTCATATTGTAATGATTTTGTCTACTTGTTTCTTTTTGGCTTTGTTTTTAACTTTTTATTTAGTTTTTTTGTGGTTATAGATTTAGAGTGTACAAGTGCATATTTGTTACATGCATTTATTGCTTTGAGTGCATTCATCTCCTGAATAGCAAACATATTGCACTCAATAGGTAATTTTTCAACCCTCAATCTCCTCCTACCCTCCCACCTTTTAGAGTCTCCAATATCTATTATTCCACTTTGTATGTCCACATGTATACATTGTTTAGCTGTCACTTATTAATGAGAATGACTTATTTGACTTTCCCAAGTAGCTGGGATTACAGGCACATTCCACCATGCCCAGTTAAGTTTCTGAGTTATTTCACTTAGGAAAATGGTCTCCACTTCCATCCATGTTACTGCCAAAGACAATATTTTATGCTTTTTATTTGGCTGAGTAGTGTTCCATGGTGTGTGTGTGTGTGTGTGTGTGTGTGTGTGTATACATATATTCCATTTTTTTATCCAATCCTCCATTGATGAACACGTAGATTGATTCCATATTTTTGCTATTGTGAGTAGTCCTGCAGTAAACATATGAGTGCAGGCATTGTATTATTTATTTATTTATTTATTTATTTCCCTTTGTCTATACACCCAATAGTGCAATTGCTGGATAGAATGGTAGTTCTGTTTTTAGTTTTTCGAGAAATCTCCATACTGTTTTCTATAAAGATTGTACTAATTCATATTCCCACCAACAGTGTATAAGCATTCCCTTTTCTCCACACCCTTACCAATATTTGTTGTTTTTTGACATTTTAGTAATAGCCATCCTGACTGATGTAAGATGATATCTTACTGTGATTTTAATTTACATTCCTCTGGCGATTAGTGATGTTGAGCATTTATTGATATGTTTTCTTTGGCCACTTGTTTGCAAATCACACTGCCATGTGTGTTCCTATGTAACAATCTTGCATGTTCTTCACATGTACCCCCAAACCTAAAATGCAATAAAAAGTATATATTAAAAAAAAAAAAAAAAGAAAAAAAGAAAAATGTTTGTTCATGTCATTTGTCTGCTTTGTAATAGGGTTCTTTGTTTTCGTTTTTTTTTTTTTTTCTTTTTGAGTTATTTGAGTTCTTTGTAGAGTCTGGATATTAGCGCTTTGTCAGATGCATATATTGCAAATTTTTTTTCACATTCTGTATGTTGTCTGTTTACTCTGTTGTTTCTTTTGTTGTACAGAAGATTTATAATTTCAATAAAGACTCATTTGTCTATTTTTATTTTGTGTTGTGTTTGCTTTTGAGAATTTGATGATAAGTTTTTTTTTGCCTAGGCAAGTATACAGAATAGTTATTTCTAGGTTCTCTTCTAGGATTTTTATAGTTTCAGGTTTTCAGTCTTTAGTCCATATTGAGTTAACTTTTGTATATCGTGAGAGGTATGAGTCCCGTTTTGTTCTTCTGCATGTAACTATCCAATTTTCCCAGCACAATTTATTGAAATAGGGTGTATTCTTTCCCCAGTGTATATTTCACTGAGTTTGTCAAACATCAGTTGGTTGTAGGTATGTGGCTTTATTTTGGAGTTCTCTATTCAGTTTCATTGATCTATGTGTCTACTGTCATACCAGTACCATGGTGCTTTGCTTACTATAGCTTTATAGTATAATTTGAGGTCAGGTAATGTGATGCTTTCAGCATTGAGTTTGTTTTGTTTTATTTTGTGGCTTAGGATTACTTTGGATATTTGGGCTGTTTTGGATTGCACATAAATTTAAGAATTGTATTTTCTAATTCTGTGAGAAATAATGATGGCAATTTGGTAGAGATTGCATTAAATCTGTAGCTTTTTTTCAGCTGTGTGGTGATTTTAATGACACTGTTTCTTTCATTAATTTCTTTCATCAGTGTTTTGTAATTCTTTTTGTAGAAATCTTTTCATTTCCTTGGTTAATTATATTTCTAGGTTATTTTGTAGCTACTGTAAATGGGATTCTGTTTTTGATTTGGTCCTCAGCTAAGTCTTTATCGGTGTACAGAAATGCTGCTAATTTCTGTACATTAATTTTGTATCTTAAAACTTTACTACTTATTTATCAAATCCAAGAGACTTTTTGGTGGAGTCTTTAGGATTTTCTAGGCATAAGATTATATCATCCATGAATAGGGATAATTTGATGTCCTCTTTTCCAATATGGATGCGTTTTATTTTTTTTTTTTTCCTAACTTATTGCCCTGGCAAGAACTTCCAGAAGTGAAATTTGTTAAGTTATAAGACATTTTTAAAAAGAAGATATACAAAAGGCCAACAGGTATATGAGAAAATGTGCAACATTACTAATCATCAGGGAAATGTAAATCAAAATCAGAGAGGAAAATAATCTCACCCCAATTAGAATGGCTTGTATAAAAAAGACAGGCAATACCAGATGTTGGTAAGGATGTGGAAAAGCGGGACACTCATACACTGTTGTTGGAAATACAAATTAGTACAGCCATCATGAAAAACATTATGGAGATTTTTTGAAAAAATAAAAAGCTAAAATTAGAACCACCGTTTCATCCAGCAATCGCACTACTGAATATTATGCAAAGTAAAGGAAATCAACATATCAAAGGAATAACTCTACTCCCATGTTTTTTGAAGCACTTTTCACGATAGCCAAGATATGAAATCAATGTAAGCCTCCAGCAGTTGATGAATGGATAAGGAAAATACAGTATATTTACACAATTGAATATTATTCAACCATAGGAAGAATAAAATCCTGTCATTTGCAGCAACATTAATGGAAACTGGAGGTCATTATATTAAGGTAAACAAACCAGGAACTGAAAGCAGATAGTGCATGTTCTCATTCACATAGGAACTAAGAAAGTTGATCTTGTGGACATGGAGAGTAGAATAATGGTTCCCAGAGGCTGGTGAGGCTCAGAGTGTGGAGATAAGGAGAGGCTGGTTAATGGATACAAACATATAGCTGGAGTCTGTAACAAGTTCTAGTGTTTGATAGCACAGTAGGGTGATTATAGTCAACAATAATTTACTGTATATTTCAAAATAGCTAGAAGAGAAAATTTGAAATATTTCCAACACAAAGAAATGTTAAATATTTGAGGTAATAAATATCTTAATACCTTGATTTGACTAGGATACCCTGCATGCATGTATCTATCAGAATATCACATGTACTTCACACATATGTAAAATTATTATCTAGCTCTAAAAAGAAGTTATAAGAAACGGCACTTTGGGAGATTGGCAATTTCTTATAAACAAAATGTTAACAAGAAAATGAATAACATTTTTGAATGTCTCTTAGTTCAGATTTGTGTGGATGTTTCCTCACAGTTATGTTCAGAAAATGGAGTTTTGTAAGAAATATCATGGAAGGATTGCTGAGTTCTTCTCAGTGCATCATGTAAGAAATGTACAATGCTGATTGTCCTATGGTTGGTGATGTTAACATTTATCACTAAATTAAAATGATATTTATAAAGTTTCTTCCTGTAAAAGTAATAATTATTTTGTACTTATTAACTAACAAGTAATAGATAAATATTTTGTAAGGAGAAATATCTTTTCCTTCATAAAATTTTTATCCCCCATTTTAATACTCATTGTTTCTTGCCTGATATAATTATTACTATGATAATTTCCTAACAATGAATTCCTAATTGTATCATTTATTCTATATTTATTGGTATTCCACTGTAAGGCAAATATTTCCTTACTTTTATTTATTTAGGTATTTATTCATTTTCAATGTATGCTGGTATGATTTTATAAATTCTAATTTTATTCAGTGATATATAATTTTTTCTATCTTGCTTTATTTTAATGCTCAAATTATTGCAAATTTTGTCAATGAGACTCTCTTCAAGCTGTTTCCTGTGTCCTTTTGATGTAATTTTTCTGTGAGCAATTTCTTAGATTCTGGTATTCTCTCTCTCTGTTTCTAGAACCAACCACTTCTCCAGGAGTCTTGGTCCTTGTTGGTGAAGAATAGTATTCCCCGGCATTTTTTGCTAGAACTTTGGCTTTCTCAAAACACCCTCATAATAAGCAGATGTTATCATTATTTGGCTCCCCAAAAAGCCAATGAGCAAAATGCTTTGAGCATCCCACAAACCTGTCACCATGATCTTTGCTCTTGACTGGTCTGCTTTTGCTTTGACTGGACCACTTTCACATTTTGGTAGCTGTTGCTTTGATTGTGCTTTTTCTTGAGAATTGTATTAGTAAAAATATGTCTCATCTCCTGATACAATTATTCAAAGAAACGCTTCAAGATCTTGAGTTCATTTGTTTAAAATTTCCATTGAAAGCTTTGCTCCAGCCTGTAGCTGAGTCTAACAGTTTTGGTAGCCATCAAGTGGAAACTGCTCAACTTTAATTTTTCAGGCAGAATTATGTACACTGAACAAATAGAAATGTCTGTGGTATTGGCTTATATTATTTCTTTATTATGGTTTGTGCCATAAATCATCTGTCCTATCCAATTGGGGCACAAACAAGATGAATTTTTTCCTTATAGTTAGACGTGAAAAATCTGTTGCTGTGAGTTTCACCTTCAATATCATCTGGTTCCCTTCTTAAAATCAGTACTCTTTTGTAAATGGCTGATTTTTTTTCAGGGTATTGTCCCTATAAACTTTTTGTAAAGCATCAATGATTTCGTCATTTTTTTACCCAAGTTTTACCGTAAATTTGATGTTTCTTCTTGCTTCAATTTTAGCAGAATTCATGTTGCTCTGATAGGGGCTATTTTTAAACTGATATCTTATCCTTCTTAGTGCCTGCAACCAGATCCTGTTCTGATATGTTATAACAAGTTAGTATAAGTTTGTTTTGATGCCAAAAATATTTTTAAATCCATGCATAGTTTCTTAATATGTATTTTTCCATGAATTTTCTTCTTACAAATTTAAGTGGTACAAGTGCAGTTTTGTTTCATGGATATATTTTGTAGTGGTGAAGTCTGGGCCCCCATGAACTTTGTAAAGACCCCCATATATACACAAATGGGTGTGTATATTTACATTTATTTATTTTATTATACTTTAATTACTTGGTAATAGAGAGATAATAAATATCTGAATACATTGATTTGATTATGACACCTGTATGCATGTATCTATCAGAATACATTTGTGTATATATGCAATATACATACACACACACATATATGTGGAGAGAGAGAGAGAGAAAGAGAACCAACAGACATCAACCATTTACAAAAAGATACTCATTTTATAAAGGGACTAAATGATGTTGAAGGTGAATCCCATGATAGACTGTGTACAACCACTTATAAGGAAAAAATAAGGTACAAAACTTTTTATACACACACACACACACACACACACACGGGAAAAGAGAGAACCAACAGAAATGTCTGTAGTGTTAGCTATTGTTAGTGCCATTAATCATTTGTCCTCTTCAATTGGGGCCCAAACAAGATGAATTTTTAACAAGATGAATTTTTAACAAGATGAATAATACATATGTGTGTACACACACACATGCACATGAACATTTACGTGCTACAAATACACACACACACACACATACACACACATATATATATATCTCCAGCTATTGATAAATTGATCTAAAACCACAAACTGGCACATATATGCCCATTCAAATTCAACAATCACGGGTTTATTTTTGTCTTCTCCTTTTCCCCCACAAATGTGTCACTTCTTTCTTTTACAATGATAAACTTGCCTTTCTTTATTCTCAATCATTTTCTTTATTTACTCAATCTGCCACCGCATAACTAGTCTCCTAACCATGAAGTCCTGTGCCAAAAAATTCTTTTACTACAACCAAGGGAAAAAAAAGAGTGAAAAAAAGGAAGAGGAGGAAAGAAAGAAATATTATTTCACACGAGAATGTTCTCAATATTAAGTTCATAGTAGGAGCTCAGTTATATTATTGAATCGAGGAATAAATAAAGTTGTGTATGTTATAGAAATCTAGCAGTACTCTGTAATGATTCAATAGAAAGCAACTATGTTTTTATAATAATTACACACAATAACAGTTTTCCAATTGCTTAGCATGTATCTAGTAGATATTTGTTGAATAGTTAATAGAATTAAAATTCTGATTTATGTGCTTATAATTAAATTAACAACTTGTCCTATTGATATCTTTTCTTATAAAGAGTCAATAATTTGTTTAATACTGAAAGAAATTCCAAGAATTTTATTGAAAACAATGTATGATTTTGAACATGCAATGGATTGCTAGAATGTCCTGTTAATTATGTAATGAGGCATATTTTAAAGCAAACAAAAAACTAGGGGAATTATAGTCTAGAAAAAAACAAATGTATAAATAATCAAAGTAAGGAATTGCTATCATGTGGTGAATATTGTAAAAAAAATAAAAAAGCAGTACAATGAGTATTTTATTTATACCTACACTGTACGGTAGATATTAACATCATTTAGAGATGAAGAAAAAGCAGATAGAATTCTAATAATTTGTACAAGGCCATCCAGCAACTAAGGAATTGAAGCAGAATTCAAATTCAGGCAAGTCTTTACAATGCCTGTGTACTTAACATTCTCTTCAAAATAATGAGGACCTCAGTGCCAAGTCAGATTGTGAGAGGTAAGATCTTGTCTACATCTCCTTTCATATTCAAACCCAATGTATTTAAAAGACTCTTCCTCCATGGAAAAAACCCTGGGTAAGACTGGTAAGGAAGAACATAATTCAAGTTATAAATGTAAATATAGATTCAAAGTTAATTAGAAAACCAGATATAAAGGAGAGTATTCAGACATAAAAAAGGTCATGTATTTCAAACTTGATTAGAAGTGCAGGGAGCTAAATGCTCTTGGTCCAGACCTATTCACTCTTCTCGTTTAAACTTGATATCTCATTGATTATGCCTCAGTAAAGCTGAAAAAATATTATACTTTAACTGTAGAATTATTGTAAGAATCAGACTGGTATGGTTTTATTTCTGAAAAAAAGAGAAAGAATAAAAGGAAAAGGTTGGAGAGAAAATAAATCTAATACATGTATGAGAACTATGATCTATGTACATTGAACTTTCTGTTCAAATGGAGCACGCCCTTCCCAGCTTCGAGACCTTTAGATGAGCTGTTTACATACTCCAGGTCAATTTCTCTGCTCCTGCATGATCAGCTCTTTTTCATCATCTGGTTTCCAGAAAGATCATTTCTACAACTCAGTCTTCTCTGCAAAACTTAAAAGCATACTTCCCAACCAAAGTCCTAGTCCCTGTTACTTTATAATGAAAGTGCAACATAGAAAATTCCATTGGTTTATTTATTGTGATTACATTCTCATATTCTGTAATGCTGTGTTGTTTTGTTTTTTGTTTTTTTCTTATTTACTGATTTCCCAGTTCCAGTCAGCCTTTCTCACATGATTAGAAATTATATATTTAGTTATTCAGCACTTAGCATGATGTCTGAGATGATTGATAGATAGACAGATAGATAGATAGACTGACTCAATTCAATAGGTAATTATTGAGTGAATAAAACGTCTACAAATTCCTTGCCCTAGTAAAGTTTCAAAAGGTGGAAACATTAAATTAAGATTACTAGGCACATGTATTCCTTTAGGGCTATGGACTCAGTATCATTTTTGACATAATAACACCAATGGAAAACGTCTAATCAAAATTTTTTTAATCAGTTTTTGAATTCATGTTATCAACTATTTCATCTAGAATGATATATTTTTCCTTTTTGACATATTTGTCATTTTCATATTTTAACTAAAAATGATATAAGGAAATCATAGGCTAAAAGAAAATGAATCCATCTTAGGTCATGACCTGCATAATTTCTCAGTTACAAAGGTTGTGACTTTAGCTGACAACTTCATGTTATTATTTTGAGAATTTTCATAAATAAGCAATGCCTGCTTTTTTAGTTTAGTGTTATCAAGATCCCTAAATGTGAATAAATAATAACTGTAGTAAAGCTATTAGTGATTTGCTTAATATTAAACAAGTTTTTTGGCCTGAAAATCTATGTAAGATAAAGTGGCACACCACTATAAAAATTACAATTCGAGTAAAATTTTTGGAAAACTTAAGAGAATTCTTTCAATTGCTCATTAAGATTTAGAATTTAGGGAATGATGCCAACAATGATATGTCAGAAAATGAACAAAAATCATGTTTTCTCAAAATTCTATTTAAAATGTGCTAGTACTAATTTTCTTAGGATTCTATACCATTTTTATAATTTTCTACAAGGGGAAAAGCTATTAAGAATTAATACAAATTTGAATAACGTATGTTATAAAAACACTTCCTAGAGAAAATAATGTGAGATCTGTATATCTAACTACATTATCCATATAACCGAATAGCTAGTTATTACTGTCTTCAATAAATTTAGTTAGTGATATAAAGATATCACAGATTCCATAGACAACTTTTAAAAAATTGTCTTCTGGGACTGGATTATGTCTGTAATCCTAACACTTTGGGAGGACAAGGCAGGTGGATCACTGGAAGTCAGGAGTTCGAGACCAGCCTGGCCAACATGGCGAACCTTCACTGCTACTAAAAAATAAAAATAAATAAATACACACAAAAATTAGCCAGGCATGGTGGTGTACACCTGTAATCTCAGCTACTTGAGAGGCTGAGGCAGAAGAATCCCTTGAACCTGGGAGGAGGAGGTTGCAATGAGCCAAGATTGAGCCACTATACTCTAGCCTGGGTGACAGAGTTAGAGGCTGTTCTAAAAAATATAAGTGAATAAATAAATAATTGTCTTCTGAATCAGTATTTTTACAAATTGTGATTCCTCTTATGAATCTTGTATCTATCAATGAGGCAGATTTCAACTGCAAGTAATAGAATATCTTGACTTACTAGTCTAAACATTGAGAAAATGTATTACCTTATACTAAAAGAAATTCAGAGCTACGTTAATTCAGTGGTTTACTAGCATTATCCAGGACTCAGGTTTTTTTCTATGTTTCTGTATACCAACCTCATTTGTTGGCCTTATCCAGAAACGTGTTCCATTCACAGTTACAGAATGGTTACAAATGAATCATGGGCCTGCTTAACTCAAAGCCTCCTATTTGTACAAATCATGTAGGAATGGAGTCTCTACATCCACATTACACTAAATCTGGACCCATACCCACTCCTAAACCAATCACTGTCAAAATACATATGATTTTTAGAACAGACTTACTGCATTTATCGTTGAAAGAAAACAGAATCGCAATCCAATGGGGTAGATGCTTGAAACTATTCAGGGTCCTATATATAAGAAACAATCCTCGAGACCATCCTGGCCAACACGGTGAAACCCCGTCTCTACTAAAAATACAAAATGTGGTGGCGTGCGCCTGTAGTCCCAGCTACTCGGGAGGCTGAGGCAGAAGAATTGCTTGAACCCAGGAGACGGAGGTTGCAGTGAGCCCAGATCGTGCCACTGCACTCCAGTCTGGCGCCTGGCGACGGAACCAAACTCTGTCTCAAAAAAAAAAAAAAGAAAAAAGAAACAATCCAGCAGATTGCTGTCCGATAAGCAACAAACTCTCTGCTTCAGTGACTTACGTAAATGCACACAATAACAAAAAGAAGGTTGATAAACACTGTATTCTGAAAATACCAGTGCAAGAATTTGTTCTAAGTGACAGGGTTACCACAAGGAGAAGTCATTACTTACCAGCCCCCAGTTTTCCACCTTTAACTTTTCATCACTGGGTTTCTCCAGCGGCTGGCAACAGCATTTTAAGCCTCACCCGAGAGAAGTCAAGAATAAACTTCTGTCTTCATTATTATGCAGTATGTATTTGAGTAGTTTTGTTATTCATATATTTTACTGATATTTATGCTCAGTTCATTATGAACCTTTATAGTTGAGAATACATGATTTACGATATTTACTGTGACTCTGTAGTGGTTTTATTATGCAGGCACAGTTAAGGCAATAAAACTGTAGCACCACCTCACCTTGAGAGCTTCTTGCTGTCGCTGAGTCTTTCATTAAATTTTCTGCGGCCATGGTAGGTAGCTCCAGTGACATGATTCCCTGTGGAACAAGATTCTGGGGTTTTGTAACTCAGAGCAATGAAGCAGTACAATTTCCCCTTTTCCCATTGCTGGATGTAGTGTTTTCTGAAACCAGATCTGAAACATCAGAGGTTATTTACTGCTGAATAACACACACAAGCACTTTTGTCCAACTACAAGAAATCTTTTAACAACGAAGATATGCCTTATTCCAATGACATCTCAGGAAATGTAATTCACATTTTTGGCAGTGAGCTGTCCTTTCTGGGAGGCAGCGTCTTCCAAATTTTCTTGTCTCTCATAAAGATGGTTAACTGCAGGTAAAACTGGATAGCAGTCATTTATCATACTTCTCATCCTCAAAATCTGCTAATGGTTAACATAATCCAGAAGTTTTCATCCCAAATTATTGTC
This sequence comes from Alouatta palliata, assembly GCA_004027835.1. Lineage (NCBI taxonomy): Eukaryota > Metazoa > Chordata > Mammalia > Primates > Atelidae > Alouatta > Alouatta palliata. Next base: position 78,291 of record PVKV010004552.1, read on the forward strand.
CCCTTTTTTATTCCCAATATTTCAATGCTAAGTTACCCTCAATAATCATAAAGACAAATCTCTATGAAAGAGAGTATATTGATTGCAATCTTTGAATATTCCACTTCATATACTTTTTAAACCAATCTCACTACAACATAGGGAACCTGAAAGAAAACTTCATGGAGGTAGATACCCACTTCTCTCTCTCTCTCACGCACACACACATACACACACACACACACACAGACACAAACACATGCGCATGTATATAGATATGTGTATATATGAGACATTTTATAGATTAAAGTTCAAAAATTGCAATTTTTTTTTTTTTTGAGACAGAGTCTCACTGTGATGTCCAGGCTGGATGCAGTGGCACGATCTCGGCCCCCCACCCAACCCAGGCTCAAGCAATTCTCCTGCTTCAGCCTCCCAAGTAGCTGCGATTACAGGAGCGTGCCACCACACCTGACTAATTTTTGTATTTTTAGTAGAGACGGGGTTTCACCATGTTGGCCAAGCTGGTCTCAAACTCCTGACCTCAAGTTATCCGCCCACCTCGGCCTCCCAAAGGACTGCAATAACAGGCCAAAAATTGTAAATATTCCGAAACGCCAAGTAACGAATGTCTCCTCTCTTTTATAGCAAGATAAAATGTAAACGTATGCTTTTTCCATATTGTCTGAATTCTAATCTGCCCTGTTTGCTTTGAACTGTGGAGAACATTTTGCTTCTGCTTTTACAAAATATCAAAATATGGAAAAGAATATGTCTTTCCCTTTCATCAGCTTTTTGGGAATGGCCAACAGTGGTTCAGGTGATTTCCATTTATCTCTGCAACAAAGTGTTGAGTGTATACTCAGGGCAAGATATAGTGTGAGGTACTCTGAGAAATACTAAAGAATGAGTTAAACCAAGATGTTCATGACACAAGAAGGGAGACTTAAAAATAGACACATGCAATTTACTTAAGTATACCAAAGTAGCCTGTAAAAAAGTGATATACATGTTTTATAAGTTGAAGATTCCCCTCTCTACCACTCACCAGAGGAAGAATTACATGAAACACTTTGTCACTGTTTAATGGATCAAAACGTTGTTTTGGTTAGCATCCAAAAGAGAGTCCAATAAGTTGCCCCTAAAGCTAGAAAGTGAAGATAAGATTGTCCTTTAATAATTAAATATTTGTATTAACCCACAGAGAAGAAGGGATTCCCTTAGCAGAAGGATGCCACTAAAATGCTAACATAAACCTGAAGGATGTATTTTTACAGAAGGAGGAACTAAACAGAGATACTTGCCTTCTGTGTTTAATTTAGTAATTGCCTAAAAAAGTAGATATATTGACCATGGAAATTTGAATATTTCTCATTCTAATGTCCAGGTTTTCACAAGGACAGGGCTAAATATAAATCACGGGAGGAAATAAATATTTTTTACTACTTATTGACAAGATAGTTCCTATGATTAAATGTTTAGACTAGCTAACTAAACCTGATGTTATTAAACACTTAACACAACCAATTCCCCTTATTTAGAGTCCTTGCTCAACATATAGTTTTTAATTCCCATAAAAATTTGCTTTCTAATATAGTGCTCATTATACATTTTTGCGTATTTCCTGTCTCTATGTTCTGGAGTTTTCATAGCAAATAAAAATGCTACCTTTTATTGATTCTTTGTCTTCCCCCTTGAGATTTAAAGATACAAATACTCTGGTCCATGTGACGTTGTATTTCTTGTTATAAACACACATTATTCTGGTGTCTACCTCAGTCTCACTAGATTTTTAGTTGTGTTATTCAAACTCATAGAATCAATTTTTCCTTGGATACTGACTAAATTATATCTGGACTTTTTGTAAACCACATTCCCTCAGCCTTTCCTGGGACATAATGATGGCCTTTGCAGATGCACTTTCTCCACGGATCTTTTCAATTAGCAAGCCCTCCAAATTTCTGATTATTTCACTCTACTTTTCACTTACATCAGTTAAAAATGGGCATATTTCATTGCTAAACTTAATTTAGCAAGTAACTTAGTTACATCAATGGAAATATTAAAGAAAAAAAATCCCTTCAGTGCATTCCTGCTGTAAATATCTGTAGGAGATACCCTAATAGGATATTTGTATATCTGCATTTGTTGCAAAATGATTTGTAGATATTAAACAGAATATGAAGATTTAAAAAATACTTATTTTCTTCATGGTTAATGTAATATTTTTAAAGAGTTTCTTTTATTTTTATTCATATGTGAAGTAGAAAATATTGAATACTAATATGCACAGTAAAAATTGGAAAAAAAGCATTTGCTTAATGAAACAGAACAAACAAAACAAAGATTACGAAAATAATAAAAGTCAACACAAGAGGAACATAATGTAGTGAAAGAGAAAAAGACTAAAGATTTTATTGGAAGACAGACTTGGACTTGATTTAGTCATGGCTCAATCCTCCCATGAAAAATTTATTTTGTTTGGGGAAATTTATGTAAGTTTTATAAATCTCATTTTCCTTACAGATAAAATAGAAATAATAGCACCTACCTTATTTTATTGTCATGGTAATCAAGTTAAATGTGATATTTGCAAACTGCCTTGTAAAGTGTCTGCCCTTTAGTAAAACTCAATTAATTGTAGATATCAATATTTTAAATACTTCTGTGCTTATAAAAGTGTGAATACTTTTGCAAGGAATTGTTCCAATTTTCTACCTAACTTACTACTGACTGAGATATAGTGTTACGGATTTTGAGTTTAAGAATCTCTGGTGCCTGAGACAGGAAATTAATAGGGGGTTTGAGGGATTTGAGGCTGATGAAGGAAGTTACAACCACAATAGGCAAAAACATACAATAAGCATTCATGGGTGGTACTTGGACAGCAATGCATGAAATGGGAAGACCCTTACAGCATGATACTAGCTGGAGGCTTAGGCCAGGAGCCACTATCCAGGAGACGAGAGTAAGGAAAATACCAGAAGGGGAATGGAAGCGGTTGCTTACGTGTCTAGGTGATATTGCTCAGCAGTACATCCGGGAGTCTTTGGGTTAATAAACTTGAAGGGTTATAGCAGCTTGGAGCCTTATAAGGTTCTATATTATCAATCGGTAACGTTTGTTAGATAAGGTTTTACAAGTGGTATAAAACAAGTTCTAAATGGCTATGATCTTCTCATTTGGGTTATTTTAAAAACTGGATTATGTAAAAATTTGAGTTTGATGCTGCCGGATTTTTTTTTTCTTAGTAAATTGGCCTCAAACTACAGTGAATAAATAAAGCACTTTGGGGCCAATACACAGAGGCAGTCTGTGGCTCATTTATACAATATAAATGTAATTTTATGTTATGAATGTGAATTGGAGGGTCTGTAAGTTATCTACTGAAACTATGGTTTCAGGCAAAGTTACCCAAGTTTTTAATGTCTAACTGAGATATAAAATACCCACAGGAAGTTAGATATTTTGGTAGATTCATCAATTTACAAAAAGCTTATGGAATTTTAATGGCACGAAAAGTTTACCTGTTTCCTAAAGTAGTAATATTTCACAGGAAGTAACATGAACAATGTCATAAAATAATGCCTTTTAGAGATGCTCATACCCTAATCCCCATAATCTGTGACTATATTACCTTGCATGGAAAAAGATAATTTGCAGAAGTGATGAAGTTAAGATCTTGAGATAGGAATGTACCTCTAGATTACCCAGAGTATAAGCATTCTTAGAAAGAGAGAAGCAGGAGAGTCAGAATCAAAGAAGATGTGACAGAAGTAAAGGTCAGAGAGAGAGAGAGAGACAAGGATTAAATACTGAGACTGAAGAAGGGACAATATGCTAAGGCATGCAGCCTGTAGAGACTATAAAAGGCCTGGAAATAGTTTATCCCCTGGAGTATCCAGAAGGAACACAGCTCTGCCAGCATCATGATTTAAGCCCATAAGACCTGTTTTGGACTTCTGACCTCCAGAACTTTAAGATAACAAATTTGTGTTGTTTTAAACCATTAAGTTTGTGGTAGTTTGTTAGAGTAGCAATAGGAAACTAATATACAGTGTTTAGTTTTAAAATAAATGATAGAATTTATTCTAAAGTTGTGACTTTTAATAAGTCTATTAAAATAGTGTAATGACTTGGGTTTTAATAGAATATGCTTGCTTGTTGAATTGATTATGAAAATATGTTGGAAAAACAATCTACCATATTGCTAGACTTAAACAGCTTCAAAGAAATCCTCTGAATAACAATATGAGAATGATGTTACAAATTAAATTGTTGAAGCTTCCCTAATGTGACTGTATTTGGAAGAAGGCCCTTCAATAAGGTAATTAAGGCTAAATGAAGACATAAGTATAGGGCTCTAATTTGATAGGACTTGTGTCTTTGTAAGAAGAGAAAAATAGAAGAGACACCAGAGACTCCCCCATCATCCACAATACACACCATCTAAGGACATAGCAAGAAGACACCACCTGCAAGCCAAGCAGAGAGCTTTCACCAGACTCCAATTGTGCTTGCATCTTGATCTTGGACTTCCAGCCTCCAGAGTTGTGAGAAAATTAATTTCTGTTGTTTAATCCACCCAGTCTGTGGTAATTTGTTATGACAGTCAAGCAGACTCACACAGTCTCCAAAGAAACTAATGAGTGAATAATCCTCCAATATTAGGCTGAATCATAATCTTCTAATTTTAGACAGATTCATAATATTGTTTTTTGAACAAGAAATTCATGGTGGCCATGCCAGGTTTCAGAGTGAATACACTATACTCTGGTTTCTCTTCATATCATATAAGTCTTTTATCTTTTACTGAAAACATACACTCTAAAAATATTATAAACTAAAATTATGAAAATATTATCCTAAAATAATGACTCCTCAAATCATCATAATTTAAAATCAGTAGAGATTTAATCTCATAACATTTATTATCATTACCCAGCATTTATAACTTAATGATCATATGTTTCTAAAGACCACTTTTTCAAAAATATTTTCATATGTTAATTGATTTTTTAATATCCTTCATCACTATTTTTAATTATCCTTTTTTAACTTTCTTGGTGTCTGTCTGCCTTACCATAATGACAGCATGAAGGGAAAGACTTTGTCTTGTTCTCAACTAGATCTCAGAAGCTAAAAGTCAGTGTTACACAGAGTATGAGCTCAATAAATATTTACTGAAAAATAATATCAAAATTAATGTCTCAGTTCATAAAAAAATTTTTAAATCTCATTTTATCTTTAATATCTACTATTTATAATAATGCAGATTTTTAAAAGAATTTTCTAATATATTGAGTTTTTATCATTATCAGAAATGTGGTTGTGATGAGATAGAATAAGTTTCAGATTCTGGAAATCAATTAATACACAGACCTATTTACTGCAATAGGTCTTTGGTGAAGGTGTAAATCTCAGAAAGTAGAAGTTACAGAATCAAGTGAAGTTGGCAGATGGGCTGTAGTCATTAAGGAGATGGATCAAGATATATGTATTAGTCAATTTTTACACTGCTATAAAGAAATAGCTGAGACTGGGTAAAATTTATAAGGAAAAGACATTTAATTGCTCACAGCTCCACATGGCTGGGGAGACCTCAGGAAACTTACAATCATGGTGGAAGGCAAAGGGGAAGCAAGGACCTTCTTTACATGGTGGCAGAAGAGGGAAGCAAGCAAAGGAGGACAGACTTCCACTTATAAAATCATCAGATACAGTGAGAACTCACTATCACTAGAATAGCATGAGGGGAAACTGTTTCCCTGATCCAATTATCTCCCACCAGGTCTCTCCCTCAACACCTGGGGATTACAATTCAAGATGAGATTTGGGTAGGGACACAAAGCCTCGTCATATCAAAGTAGATAAACAGCATGGGGAGAAATACCAGATACAGGTGATGGGGAGGAAGGCAGCAAATCACACTGCCATGTGTGTACCTATGTAACAATCTTACATGTTCTTCACATGTACCCCCAAACCTAAAATGCAATAAAAAGTATATATATAAAAAAAACAGTAGAAATAACAATATCTTTAAAAAGTATTGTATACTATTGTCCAAATATTTACAAGGTCTGTTGCATATGCAGGATATAATATTTGGAAATGTTAAACCACAAGCGTTCTTTATATATATTTGTTGTTCTGAAGCTTTTGTCTATTAGTTGTCATTTATGGCTTCCTACTCAGAATAGATATAACCTAGAATAAATAAATGAAATTCTTCTGAGTATTTTCTTTTCAACTTACAGTAAGTGAAATAGCCAAAACCAAAGCACTATTCAACCTTCAAGAAACTGGTATTGAAAAGATATGTATCAGCTTGTATCAGGGAGAAGAAATATCAAATTAGATAAACAACGTTGAGATTTTACTGAAAGCCATAAAATGAAGAATGCAGAATAGGGCAAAGAGCCATGAAGGAGGTAAAATATTTTTCTGATGAGAAAGTGGAGACTTAGAGAAGAGGTAAAAAGAGAAAAAGAATGAAGGAAGGTAAATCCTATTGTGAGACTTACTTGGAGTTTGCTTTCTGATTTCCCTTAGGGCCAACATTCTGCACGGATGAGAAGGGAATCCCAGGAAGGTAGACAAATTCCATTGCAGGAGACCTTCTTGTATAAATTCTGTGATTAAATTGATTCACTAGCAGATCTCTCTATGAACCTCTGGATATTACAACCTACCTAACAATATATGCCACCTAATTGAGCTTTAATGTTAAACCTTTGAAATGTGTACTAAATCTAAAAACTAATGTGAATCATTCTGCATATAAATACTTCATATTCGCAGACTGGAAAACATACTAGCACTGTGTAAGTACTTACATCTCCATGACACTTCAGTGAATTAAGTACAAATAAAGCTATGTGACATGATACAACCTCTGAAATGTATTTAATATTTTTTTTAAAAAAAATTTAGCTGGGTTCTGTCTAGTAGTGAGTGAGCCATTGTGCAGGTCTGCAGGAGTCTTTCCTCTTATTGATGACTCACGGCATATGGATCATGAGCAGAAATGATATGGTGATATAATTATGGCTTGATAGAAGGTAGGAGTTAGCCTAGAGGCAGTACATAGTATGGATGGGGTTCCCAATTTCTCAAACACTCCTGTAATGGTTACAGAAGGGTTGGAATAGTTGAGGAAGAGAAAAATTTAGGGTAGGTATGATTCAAAGTAGGTGAATCCTATAATCAGAAGACAAGCTAGAGAACAGAGATATTTGTAGCCAACGCAGTGAGAGAGGAACTTCATGAGAAGCTGGCATACAGTGGATAAAGGCAAATATACAATGACAAATCAAATAAATCATCCCAGCAGAAATCAACAAGGAAGAGAGATGGAATTCAGATCAGACTCCTCCCTCTCAAACTCTTGAAGTCATTCCATCTCCACACCTTCACATCTATTGCCATGTTAGAGAGCATGAGTAGTAGAAAAAAGAGGAAGATGGAGAAAAGGTGGACAGACTGTTTAAATGAGAGGACATTTTTAATACTGTTTCATTTTAAATGAATTTATTGCCTTTTTTTTTTGAGAAAGTGTTTCACTCTGTCTCTCAGGCTGAAGTGTAGTGGAGTGATCTCAGCTCACTGCAGCCTTTGCATCCTGGGTTCAAGCAATTCTCCTAACTCAGCCTCCCAGGTAGCTGGGATTACAGGCACATGCTACCATGCCTGGCTAAGTTTTGTATTTTTAATAGAGATTGGGTTTTCATCATGTTAGCCAGGCTGGTCTCGAACGCCTGACCTCATGATTTGCCCACCTCAACCTTCCAAAGTGCTGGGAAGCACTTTGTGCTGGTGGCACAAGCCGCCGTGCCTGGCCTGGGTTTATTTTCATATTGTCTGTGACCAAACATCTTTAAAAAACTAAATTCCAAACTAGAATAGCTGAATTACCTTTAGTGGACTGAGATTAGTTTTTACAGGTGGGCTCTGGGTAGCAGCCATAATAATCTCTCTATATGTTTCTAATGTTTCAGTAGAATTGAAAAATCATTAGGGTTGACAACCAGTGATATTTCCAGGGTTTAATCCCAGGAACAACAAAAATATTTCAATGATTGATCCCATTTATCTCAATTTCCTTGTAGGTATTGTCCTTCTTTCCCTTCTCCTACCTTCTTTCCCTCCTTCTTTCCTTTCTTACTTCCTTTCACCTCTTTATTCTTCCTTTTTTCCCTCCCTCCTGTCTACTTCCTTACTGAAGTTATATATAGGGTGAAATGAACACAAGAGATCAGATTATTACAGATTCTTCAAAAAGGCACTCACTGCCCCATTGATCCCAGGACGTCAGAGGAAATGTTAAGAAACAAGGGCACATAAAAATCCAACGGTGTCTATCTTTTCTCCCTTCTCTTATCTGAATGGGCTTCTATTTACATTTCCTGTTGAATGAGAACTTAATCTTTGGTTATAATCTGAGCTCACACTACCTGCTATTTATAGTCAGTTTTTATTATTTGAATCCAGACAAAAATCCGAAGAGCACGAGAAGTTTGGCATTTAAAAAATAAAACATTTTTTGGCTGGGCATTGTGGCTCCCACTTGTAATTTCAGCACTTTAGTTGAGGTGGGTGGATCACCTGAGGTCAGTTCAAGACCAGCCTGACAATATGGTGAAACCCCGTCTCTACTAAAAATAGAAAAATCAGCCGGGCATGGTGGCACACCTGTAGTCCTAACTACTCAGGAGGCTGAGGCAGGAGAATCATTTGAACCTGGGAGGCAGATTTTATAGTGAGCCAAGATCGTGCCATTGCACTCCACCCTGGGCAACAGACAGAGATTCCATCACAAAAGAAAAAAATAAATAAATAAAAATAAATGAATAAAACATTTTTAGTCTCCAAAATGTCCAGATTTCTAATGCATTGTCTCAGTCTGGACTCCAAAATTCAACTGTACGTCTCAAAGAACATGTGGCCGATTTGTCCTCAATGGCATTGCCTTGGAGTTTAACCTTAACAATAGAAAACTACAAAAAAAACCTTCTACATGGCTGACTGAAATATAAATTGCTTTAATATTTCCAAATATTCTCACCATACCATTACTTGATATCCACGCCTACATTTCCTTAAATGCAAAAGGGGAAAAAAGGGAAGTCCCATCAGGAAATTTTAATTAATTAATTAACTAACTAATAAAGTTTGTGAAAAGTTTAAAAAGTCCTTGGCATGTGGTAAGCTTTCAACAAATGTTATTTCATCATTGGCATCATTTTGTGTACAATGAAAATGTACCATAGATATACATATAAATCAATTTCACCACAATTATTGCAAACACACAAAATTTCATGAATTGGTAGAATAAATGATTCCTCCTGAATAATAGAAATAACAATTTTTTCAATTTTACATGAACAAGGTTTTTTTTGATTGCTTGATGTGGGTAGATAAAAAAGACAAAATTTGATCACCTACTTTTGACTGTTTATGTACGCACTCTTTTACATGATCTGAGACAATATTTTAAATACAGCTTCATTTTCTTCTTTTCCGCCTTTCCTTTTTCCTTTCTACTACATCCAACCAAGTAGCTGAAGTCAGGTCAATCAAGAATTAGAAATAATAAATAAAAACTCTATCTGTATTGGATAATCTTCAAAGACCATGTAAAACCCACACTGGCAGAAGATTTCTGATCTTAGAATACCCATTGTTCTGCAGCTCTATTAATAGTTTTCAGAAAAAATAACCTATTCAAACTTTGAAACAATAACTCACAAATGGAAATTAAAGTCAAAATATTAATATAATACAATTATTAAATTTTACTATGTGTGGTTAAATAACACATTTATTAGTAAATACTTGTTGAAAATAAAATCAAAAATGTAAATTAACTGAAGTAAAATATGGAATACTTTAATTATTGAAACCTGAAGAACATTATACAACACAAGTATCAGTTCAAAAGTCTACATTGTACTTAAATAATGAAGATAGTTTAAATACAAAGTAAGCCGCTCTAGCCATTAGCATAGAACATGACTTCCTACTTTGAAATATCATCCTTCTAAAAATGTAAAATATGTAAGAAAGTTATATTTTAAATAATCAAATATTCATTTATTTCCAAAATATGTCGCTTTCCATATAAGGGTTTTACCCAATACTACTGTTTTTTTTTTTCAAGCCTGTTATTTAAAGTATAGAAAATTATCACATACAACTACTGTTGACTGAGTAGTTTCATTACCAATCAGATAAATATTTCCTTGCAATATGTCTGATATGGCCAAAATATTTTCTACATACTGAATATATGTTCTCCCACATTTCCCAATCTAGTTGCAGTTACTTCAGACCATGTAACAATACTGGACAATGAATTGAAAGCGCTGGTTACACTCCAGAACTATCTTCCCCTACACAGTGTTTATGAAAGATGTACATTCATTGGAATAAACAAAATACAAGGTAATAGTAGTCTAGCTGTCTAAGTTGCCAGATGCAGTAGCTACCTGAGAGAGCCAGTAGCCCCATTTATAGCTTCAGCAGTGCCTAATCTATCCTGCGTAATACGATGGGGTCATTGGGATATCTTCACCAAGCCTATAAACAATTATTAACATTGATTGCTTTCTTAATGCCCAACAGTGAGCTAAAAACATTTTTACTACAGTAACCCTTAGAGTAGGTATCAAAATGAATATTTTTGAAAATTTTAGGAGAGGCATAATTTTATCTCGACCCTCTTAGGGTTTTTCAGCTAAGCCTGAGAATTAGACTAGCATATGATAGATTAACAGAAGAAAAATATGCAATTTTATTTAAGTGTTACAGAACATGGGATCTCTCAAAAAGAAATGAAGACCCCAAGAAGCAGAGCTAAACACTTACAGACTGAGTTGGACCAAGTGTCAGACAGTGTGAAAACGTGACAAAGAAAGGAGTGTGGGGACTACAGCAGCTCATTGTGAAGAAATGACTAGGAATCTAAAGGTTATTTGAACAACGTTTGCCTATACAGATTTCTCTGGGTTTTGACTGCCCGTCTCATAATAAGAACGTCTTTCTTCCTCAAGGTACAGAGAAGACATCTCTTCTATGTGGGAGTTTTATTTCTTCCTTTTAGAGCCAAAGTGCCCATTCTGCATCTGCTATTTTTTTTAATTTTACTCAATTCAAAACAATTAACATGACAAAGTGACATATTTAGGGCGGTATGTTCTGAATTCCCTGAACTCCAAAACAGTCCATGGTGCAGCAATAAATGAAGAAAGAGGGACTACAAAGTGGAGAAAGGGTGCATCTCGATGGCGTTTGGATATCCTATTCCTTTACAGGTATTTTTTAAACTGATGCATTTCGATCCAATCGTTTTTTGGGTCACATCCTAGTTCTTACAAAACTTAGTTTTTTAAATTAAACTAATCGTTTTTATTTACTAAAAGCTTTTCATGAACAGATATTTTTTCTTTTTGTTTGTTTTTTGGCTGTTTTTTAGAAATGGAGAAAAAAGGGAAATAGTAATAATAATGATAAATGAATAATATAAAAGACAAATAAATGAGATTTTGCAAACCAAGCACTTGGGACCCTAAAGGTGGTCTTTCTAAACAGTTGCTCCCTCCCACCAGATTCCCAGTATTGGCTATGGGCTAAATGATAACCCGTTAACATATCTTTCAAACAATTCATTATACATACAATACTAGGTGTTCATACATGTGCCAAACCCCATGTACTATTTGCGAGCAAGCAGGCGTCACAGAAATTTCTAAAAAACAAAAAAACAAAAAACCCAACTTTCTTTCTAGAGAAACATCATTTTGCTAAAGGCTAAAAGAACCACCTTAAAATGGATTTTATATTTAATGAAAACTTGGCATCACAGCACATTAACTCATAAAGACGAGGTGATTGAGCTAGGAAGTGTCTCATTTAATTTATAAACTTTAAAATAATTTGAAAACAGATGTTTTATATATTTGATTCTATTTCACTCATTTGTAAGAGTAGAGTTTATTACATGTTAAACTTGGCAAGTGCTAGTGTTTGTGATAGCATCAAGCTCTGGTCTATTAAAATATATCTGTTCTACGGGCACCGCATACTGAGACCTTCTGTCTTCATTCTGGATGAGATTAATGGTGTGGCCGTGGGATACAAAGGTTACACACCTTCTTGTTTTACCTCCAGAAACAGTGATAAAATGTGTATAGGACCCCCACTGGCAAGAAAACATGGTTTTAATCACTGTATACATTCTTTTCACTTGCATATGCCTCTCTCTAGCTGAATATCAAAGTGCCTCTAGTCTAAACAAAAATAACTCCAGCAGGTGTTCATTTCTTCTCTAACACATTTTATCTCACTTTAGGGACTATGGACACCAATGCTGTGCACCACAGACTGTGTTGTAAAAAAACAAAAAACAAAACCAAAAACCCACCATGGTGACGACAAAATTGTTTAAATGAACCCTCACTAAGGAAAACATTCCACTTCTGGGTTACAATTTACTTCACATATCACAGAATGTATTTCTTTGTCTAGAAGGTCAGCAAAGATATGTGTACAATATTATGAGAATCCCAGTAGAAATAGTTACATACGGAACAACAGGATAGATTTATATCTCAATTTCTTTTTGCATTTTGCCAATAATAATATGTGTACTAATATACTTTCCACTATTAAATACACCTTACCATTCTCTTTTTAATGCATATAGTTGCTGAAGATTTACATGATCTTTTCAACAAAAATCAATGGAAAAAGTAATATAGAAACCTAATTTATCCTAGTTAATAGGATATTAAACCAATGACAATTGTTTGTAGTCAAGTGGTTTTTTATACCTTGTTAAGACCATACAATTTCATGATTTATTCATTTTCCTTGCCGGAACTTTATTTATATTAATAATATGAGACAATTTCCATCAGAAAATAGAATCTCTTGAGTAAGAAAAAGAAAACATAGTGAGAAGAGCAATTAATGAGACAGGGGAGGGGTGCTATCAGCATCATTTGAGGTCAGTCAGAATTACCTGTCTACCTCACAATTACACGAATCAATAAGTTCCAGTTAAAACTTAACAACGGTAGCACTTTTGAATATTTACATATGTAACAGAATGTTAGAAGTAACATTTTCCTGTTATTTCAGATGTTTACAGAGGATTCAAAATAGGAGACAATGTTTTATGTCCCACATTCTGAATTAAGTTTCCAATCTATCTACCCAGACTTGCTAAAAGATAGTGTAACTCATTCAGACTGCGCTTACCTCTAACCCTAAGGCTATGTGTGAGAAGCAAAGCATTTCTTGGAATTTGAAGTCCAGAGATAAGGAAAGACTTGGTATATTCTGGGTTTCCCTCATTACCTTCTGTCCACAGAGAGGAGAGGGCACTTCCCTCTCATTTTAATCCAGGTGATGGGTACTGAAAAAAAAAAAATTGGAGAGTTTTACATGGTTCCCTGGAGATAGGCAAACATACAGGTAGGTTTCTAATTTTCTGCTACCTGGAATAATCTAACAACTGGAGATTTTGGCTGGAACATCCTCGCCTGTTGGCTAAGTGAGAAGACAAGAAACCTTAAGTATGGCTTATGCTTTCAAGTGTTTGGTGGGACAATCGCATGGATATAGGTGGGTTCTGAAAAAAGGAGCCAGATGGAAGGCCCTGAGAAGTCCCCGCCCACAAGGACAAATGAACAGCACAAGAACACGAACAGAGCACAATGGAGAAGTAATCCACTAGAAGCCAAGGGGACGAGTGGAAAGCGATGAGTGACCAGCAGCTGTGTATTTCTACATCAGTGAAACTTTACATAACAGAGTCCCTTAGGTGGTTTCCAAACAACCCAGAAAAGACCCCCACTAGAAAATAACCTTTTAAATCTGCTTAACTAGAATGCACTACACAAGGTTTTTTTGTTTCCTTTCCAACTTTAACTTTAGATTCAGGGAGTACATGTGCTGTTGTTACATGAGTAAATTGCATGTTGCAGGGGTTTGGTGTACAGGTTATTTCATCCCCCAGGTAATGAGGTAGCTTTTCCATCCTCACTCTCCTCCCACATTCTACCCTCAAATAGGACCCAGTGTCTCTTGTTCCCATCTTTGCGTCCACGTGTATTCAATCTTCAGCTCCCATTTCTAAGTGAGAATGTACAGTATTTGGTTTTTCTTGTTGTTATTATTCTTGCATTAATTCACTTAGGATAATGGCCTCCAGCTCCATCCATGTTGCAGCAAAAGACATGATTTAATTCTTTTTGTGGCTGCCTAGTATTCTGCAGTATATATGTGCCACATTTCCTTTATCCAATCTAACATTGATGGGCATTTAGGTTGATCCCATGTCTTTGCTATCGCGAAGAGTGCTGCAGTGAACACACACATTCATATATCTTTATAATAGAACAATTTACATTACTTTGGGTATATACCTAGTAATGAGATTGCTGGATCAAATAGTAGCTCTGTTTTAAGTTCTCTGAGAAATCTTCAAACTGTTTTCCACAGTAGCAGAACTAATTCACATTCCCATCAGCAGTAGGTAAGCATTTCCTTTTCTCCACAACTTCATCATCATCTATATTTTTGACTTTTTAGTAATAGCCACTCTACCGATTTCAAGATTCTTATGAAACCAGTGAGCATCTGTATTTTGTTCTTCCTGCAGCTCCAGTGATGGAGGAGCCCAATAAGTCTTAATGAGTTGGGGACGGACGCGGTTGTTCGTGCCTATTATCCCAGCAGTTTGGGGGCCAAGGCAGGCAGATCACAAGGTCAGGAGATCAAGACTATTTTGGCTAACACAGTGAAACCTCATCTTTACTAAAAATACAAAAAAAAAAAAAAATAGCCAGTGGTGTGTGCCTGTAATCCCAGCTACTTGGGAGGCTGAGGCAAGATAATCACTTGAACCTGGGAGGCAGAGGTTGCAGTAAGCTGAGATCCTGCCACTGCACTCCAGCCTGGGCACAGAGCAAGACTCCCATCTCAAAAAGAAAAAAAAATGCTTAATGAGTGGGAGGGAGAAGTTAAAGATCCAGGTGTAGAAACTGATAAGCAGAAGCTCATGCCCAACTCCCTGACCCACTTCTGGATTCCAGGAGCTATTATGTTCAAGCCTTGGGAGACAGAATCTTTAAAGGTAATGAAACTTTTGAGAAAGTGAACCGCATAACTTGATACTAGTCATGGCTACAAAAAAAAAGAGGCTTCCGTATATTTATTTCTCCACTGAATATGTATTAAGTACTTCTTAGACCTCTGGCAGTATTCTCAATGGTGGAATAAAACAGTAAACAAGCAGAGAGAGTTACTGCTAGCATGGACTTCCATTTATTTGGAAAAGACAGAAACAAGTCAAGTGACAAAATAAACAAGACTACTTCAGTTAATGTTAGGGAAAAAAATAAGCAGGGTACAGATCTAGAGTGATTAAGATCACCCACGACATTCTAGTCTCAAACTGCCTCTCTAACGAAGCGAGAAAAGGAAAGTAGACCCCACTGCTCTTCCAATCACAATGTTCCTAAGAGAACATAAACGATGTCTCCAACAAACACAGGGGAGGCCAACAATACCTTGCTTCTAACAGGAAATAGACATGCCACACCTAAAGTATAAAAATGAGTGCATTCCCTTCTTTTAAGGTAGTTGCTTCTTTCTTTCTTTTTCTTTCTTTCTCTTTCTTTCTTTTTCTTTCTCTTTCTTTTCTTTCTTTTTTCTTTCTCTTTCTTTCCCTCCTTTTCTTTTCTTTCTTTCTTTATCTTTCTTTCTTTCCATCCTTTTCTTCCTTTCTCCCTTCCTTTCTTCCTTCCTTCCTTCCTTCCTATCTTCCTCTGTTGCTCAGGCTGAAGTGCAATGGTGCAATCTCAGCTCACTGCAACTTACGTCTCCCAGGTTCAAGCAATTCTCCTGCCTCAGCCTCCCGAGTAGCTGGGACTGCAAGCACCGACTAGCTAATTTTTGTTTTTTACTAGAGACAGGGTTTCACCATGTTGGCCAGGCTGTTCTGGAACTCCTGACCTCAGGTGATCTGCTGCCTTAGGCTCCCAAAGTGCTGGAATTAGTAGTTGCCACTTTCTTAACAGTAACACACCTTGCTTTGTCTCATTCTTCCTTTCTGTCATAGAAAGTTATTCAGACTTCTACAATAGAGCCGGAAGGTCTCCGTTCCTGAGTCTTAGTTAAGGAGGAAAAGAAGGGTAGGATATAGTATTAGAAAGGTAGTCAGATAAGGTAGGAACACAAGGTGATTGAAATTTATTTGATATGGATTGCAAGTCCTCTCGAAGATTTTAAGCAGGGGAATAAAACGATCTTAGTGGAAAAGATTATTCCCATTGCTATGTGCAAAATACATTAATGGGGTGGGTTATGGGAGTAAGAGAAATAATGGAAGCAGTACAACCAATTAAGGGACTGCTTTCAGTTGTCTATGTAAGAGTGAATGGTGGTTATAACTAGTCTTAGAAGAAATAATTGAGTTATGGGTATATTTTAAAGATATGGCCAATAGGAGTTTTGGAAGAATTTGATGTAAAGATAAAGAAAAGTGAAAAACTCAGAAAAAAAAATTGGATTTTGGCCTGAACAACTGGTTTACGAGTGATGCTATTGGCAGTAATGGGAAAACATGGGACAACTAAGTTTACAGGGAAAATAAAGACATATCCTTTGATAAAATTTAAGTAAATATGTTGGGCAGAAAGCTAGATATTAACAAATATGAAAGTGATGTATACGTTGATGTCTGGAATCAATCAGCCTAGGAGGGGTACAAAGGTTTACTTGTGGAATTTGCTTAAGGAATTTGCTTACTATGTGCAGAAGAACAACAGAAGAGATATAGAAAATAATGAAACAAAAGAAAAATAAGGAGAATAAAACAGAGGATAAAGAAGGAAAACAAGTAGGATAGGAAGAAGGAGAGAAAAATTTTTTAAGAGTTAGAAGTAGAGTCATCTGGCCTGAGTGTCCCCAGGAAAGGTTACAACTTGCATATTATTGTGAAGTGGTACAAGGCAAGTTCCCTGAAGTTGGAAGGAACATTGTAACAACAGATGTGGATGAGAGTAGCTCATTGCCTTCATGAGATATGTGCATGTATATATTTTATGTTGTCCTACATGGCTCAGTTCAACTGAGTACAGATTTCTACATTAGCCTAGCATTATTCTTGGGTGAAATTACATCTTGGGTGCTCTTACATCTTGGATGCTCAAATTGTTTCCTAACAGATAAACTGCATTGAAAAAACTGTTCCCAAAACAAGCATTTACAGCAGGACTAACTATATTTAAAACAAAACCAAGTGGCTAGATAACAATGATAATAATAATCTTTATAATTATTATTACTATGATTTTGAACATATGGCACTTATTATATGCCAGGCACTCTTCTAAATTTTATGCATATTAATTCATTTAATCTTCACAAAAAGGCCAAGTGATAAAAATATTTCAGGAAGAAAGAAGTGGACAAAAATTAATCATTGGATTTTTTGTGATGGAGCTTGTTGGTAACTATGACAGAGGTGGTTTCAGAGAAATTTAGTTACAATCCCTTTGGGAAGATACATGTGTAATTCTAACTGTATCTTCAAGATTAGAAGTACACAGTTCTTTCAATGAAGGTTGTCATATATACAGCATGCCTTAACTGTTGGAATAGTTTTACTACCAGATAAAGGATAATGTAAATATTCTGAGCACTGAGAGCTATCAACCATCCCTGAATCTTGCCTATCATGGATATTAAAATTTGACTTATTCAACTCCAATACTCCAGGCTCTAAAGTAGGCGGAGATAAATAGATAATAGACAGAGAGCTAGACAGATAGAGAGACAGACGGAAGATATGTGACAGATGGATAGATAAATAGATGTATAGATTGATAATAGATGTATCTGTGTGTGTGTTCCATATTTTCTTTAAACATGGATTCTATATAGGATTGAATTTATGAAATTAATACATTCACTTATAAATTAAAAATTTATAAATTAGGTGGAATCTGGATTTTCAGTAACTTCAGCTGTTTTTCTCTAATAAGTTGGATGTTGTGATAGGTTGTGATATGATCTGGCTGTGTCTCCACCCAAATCTCACCTTAAATTATAATCCCCATGGGTCTAGGGAGGAACCTGTAATCCCCAAGAGCTGAGAGAGTGAAGTGATTGGATCATGTGGGCAGTTTCCCTCTTGCTGTTCTCACGACAGTGAATGTTTTCTCGTGAGATCTGATGTCTTTATAAGTGTTTGAAAGTTTCTCTTTCATTCTTCTCTCTCCTGTCATCATGTGAAGAATAACCATGCTTTCCCTTCACCTTTCTTCATGATTGTAAGTTCCCTGAGGCCTCTCCAGCCATGTGGAACTGTGAGTCAATTAAATCTTTCCTTCATAAATTACCCAGTCTCGGGTAGTATCTTATTTATTTTTTATTTTACTTTAAGCTCTGAGATATATGTGCAGAATGTGCAGGTTTGTTACATAGATATAAATGTGCCATGGTGGTTTGCTGCACCTGTCAACCTGTCATCTAGGTTTTAAGCCCCACATGCATTAGGTATTTGTCCTAATGATCTCCTTCCCCTTGCTCCCCAACCCCCTGACAGACCTCGGTGTGTGATGGTCCCCTCTCTGTATCCAGGTGTTCTCATTGTTCAACTCCTACTTATGAGTGAGAACATGTGGTGTTTGGTTTTCTGTTCCTGTATTTGTTTACTGAGAATGATCCTTCCAGCTTCATCCGTGTCCCTAAAAAGGATATTAACTCATTGTTTTTTATGGCTGCCATTCATAAGAAGACATTTATGCAGCCAAGAAACATATGAAAAAACATCATCATCACTGGTCATTAGAGAAATGCAAATCAAAACCCCAATGAGATACCATCTCATGCCAATTAGAATGATGATTATTAAAAAGTCAGGAATCACTGCATGTTCTCACTCATAGGTGGGTGTTGAACATTGAGAACACATGGACACTGGGAGGGGAGCATCACACACTGAGGTCTGTGGGGGGGGATATAGGGGAGGTACAGCGGGGGGTGAGGAGTTGGGGAGGGATAACATGGGGAGAAATATCAGATATAGGTGATGGGGAGGAAGGCAGCAAACCACATTGCCATGTGTGTACCTATGCAACAATCTTGCATGTTCTTCACATGTACCCCAAAACCTA
Source organism: Alouatta palliata (assembly GCA_004027835.1). NCBI lineage: Eukaryota > Metazoa > Chordata > Mammalia > Primates > Atelidae > Alouatta > Alouatta palliata. Next base: position 97,463 of record PVKV010004552.1, read on the forward strand.
AAACGCAATTATATATATATACATATATATATATATATATATATATATATATATATATATATATATATATATAAAGTCAGGAATCAAGAGATGCTAGTGAGGCTATGGAGAAATAGGAATGTTTTACACTGTTGGTGGGAGTGGAAATTAGTTCAACCATTGTAAAAGACAGTGCAGTGATTCCTAAAGGATGTAGAACAAGAATTATTTGACCCAGCAATCCCATTACTGGGTTTATACTCAAAGAATTAGAAATCATTCTACTATAAGGATACATGCACACATGTGTTTATCGGGTAGTATCTTTTTGGCAGTGTGAAATGGACTAATACAGGCTGATTGCAAAATGGTCCCTATTCTTCACCTTTCCCTGTAACCCCTGCAGTGTCTGCATTCAGTTCCTCCCTCTTCAAGTTTGGGGTTTGCTTATCCATCCCTTGAATCTGTACTTGTCTTGTGGCTTTCTTCAGTAAATAAAATTCTGCAGAAAGGATGAGTGGCCATTCTAAAGCTATGTCTCAGAGGCATTACTTGCTTTTACCATGTCTTTTGAATCTTTGTGATCAGCATGAACATATATCTGGGCTAGCCTGATGGACATAAGACTGATGGTGAGAGGTGGTCATCCCAGAGGGGCTATCCCAGATGAAACAGTTCCCAACAGACCCACGCATCAGTTTCCAACCAAGACCAATCCAGACCAGTAGGTCTGCCCAACCAATCCACAGACCCTTGAGCAATAATAAATTGTTGTTGTTTTTATCCACTGAGTTTTGGGGTAGTTTGTAGCACAACATTATTATGTAAACAAGTAACTTCAGTGAGCTTTTAGATTCTGTGACAGCACTAACTGAAAGCCTAATATTGGGTTTCTAACTACATGAATGTTCATAGGAAATAAATAAGACATAGTATAGTCTTACAGTGTCCTGCCAAAATTCACATCCACCCAAACCCTCGTAATATGTAGGAGTGTCTTCCTTACAAAGAAACAAAAAAGGACACAAAGAAACACAGTGAAGAAGGCAATGGGAAGATGGAAGCAGAAATTGGGGTGATCTACCTGGAAGCCAAGGAACAGAAAGGCTTGCTGGATACCACTAGAAAGTGGGAGAGAGGCATGGGACAAAGCCGTCTTTGAGCTCCTCAGAGCCTCGCCCCGCCCCCCGAGTCTCCAGAAATAACCAACACTGCTGACACCTTGATTTCACATTTTTGCCTGCTAAATTCTGAGAGAATAAATTCCTATTGTTTTAAGCCACTCGGTTTGTGATAATTTGTCAAGGAAGCCCTAGGAAACAGTGGTGAACAGTAGAAATGACATTCTTTTGGAACGATATTGGGTAGACAAGTATTCTGAGTCTCAGTTTTCAGATGATAGCAGAGGTAGCAGCATTCCTGGAAGACAAGTTCTGTGTTCAGGGAGATACTGGTGGAACCTCAACCTACAGTTTGTGTTACCAGGCCTTTCAATATTTTCCAAGCATTCAATTTCTTATATTAAATCCCATTATTCTGACACTAGCCTGATCATTGTTTTTTCAAATTTAACCTGCAACTGAGTACTGAGTAATGTGTTCTCCAATCTCAGGACTCAGATCGAGAAGAACTACACTTTCTTACTGTTTAAGCCGGTTTAATGCAGATAAATTTGTTTCTTTCAGTGAAAAACAACTTTGCATTAGCTATAGTCTAACACTGTAATAGGTTGAAGTTAAGATCATGATAGGGACTCAATAGGGGATGATAAAGTAATTATCTTCTAATTGTATATATCTTCTCTTTTAAATTGATAGCGAATATAATACCTAAATTTAAGAAGATGAGACAGGGGTTTTATAGTTTTAAAAGAAAATATTATAAAATGGTTAAGTTAGAGAATAAGCAAACAAATTATCAGAAAATGTAGTAAATTGTCTGACAATGTTGGATGTTCTTTGGCACATCTAAATCACATGAAACAATTTGCATTACTATGAAACTTTCTCCAGTAATGTTTATTAGGTTGGTGCAAAAGTAATTGCGGTTTTTGCCATTACTTTCAATGGCAAAACCCACAATTACTTTTGGACCAACAGTGGCCATTTGAGTTCAAGTAAAATGTCAGCAGATAATTAGGTTTAATCAAGTTTTGCCTAGCAATAGTGAAAGAGGTGAAGAGATACGAAGACGTTGAGGCGAAAGGAAAGAATTCACACATTTGAGAATGATGGAGCTTCTGTCACTGAAGCTTTTTTTTTTTTTAATTAAGATCCAAATGCATTTTTATTCATCTGAAAACATATTTATTTACTTTGGTTTAAGAATGAGAGAAAAATCCACTTATTTTTCTACAATTTTTTGTTTTCTAATAACATTAGGTTTATAGACCTTTCCATGTGAGTAATACATATAGAATATTCTAATTCTTTTCAACTTTTGCATGTAATGTTATGTAATGAATATGCTGCTGTATGTTAACATTTCTTATTAATGTATATGTTGGGACTGAAGTGTACATTTCTAAAGAAAACATTTTAGTTATTTGGAAACACTTTGGCAAGGCATGGTGCCTCATGCCTGTAATCTCAACAATTTGGGAGGCTGAGGCAAGAGGATTGCTTAAAGCCAGGAGTTGGAGACAAGCCTGGGTAACAAAGAGAGGGTCCCCAGCTCCTAAACAACAACACAAAACTTAATTATCTGGGTGTGGTAACCTGTACCTATAGTCCCAGTGTTTGGGATGCTGAGGCAGAAGAACCACTTGAGCCCAGGAGTTCAAGACTGCAGTGAGCTATGATTGTGGCACTGCCCTCCACCCTCCAGGCTGGAAGAGAAAAAGATACTCTGTCTCTAAAAACAAAATAACCTAAAGTTAAAATCTTATTTTTACAGAGCTCTACAATTTGATATTTGTCACATGAAGATATGTAGTAGCTTTTCTTTGTAATATATCATATTATTTCCTATATGTTTTATAATTAAGTTTATTTTTCTTGTGTATTTTTCTTTTTGATTGATGCATAATAAATGTACATTATTTGGGTTACATTGGTAGTTTAATACATTTATGTAGTTAGGAATGATCAAATCAGAATACTTGATATTTCCATCACCTTATATAATTGTCTTCATGCTAGAAAATTTATTCTACAGTTATTTAAAGATATTCAATAGATTATTGTAAACTATGGTCACCCTACTGTGCTATCAAACAAACAAGAAGGTCCTATTTGTACCAATTAATTCCCTTCTCTTCATCCGCCCCTCTACCCACAACACCCTTCCTGCTGCTGTTAACCACGAATCTACTCTCCATCTTCATGAGATTCACTTTTTAGCTTCGAAGAACAAGTGAAAACATGCAATATTTGTTTTTCTGTGTTTGGTTTGTTTCACTGAAAATAATCCTCGTTTCCCCCATACTGTTGCAAGTTACAGGATCTTATTCCTTTTTATAGCTGACTAGTATTCCATTGTGTATATGTACCACATTTTCTTCATCCATTTGTCTGTTGATGGGCACTTTTGTGGATTCATTTTAACTATTGTGAATAGTGCTGCAATCGGCGTGGGAGTGTATATATCTCTTTAATACAATGATTTTCTTTCTTTTGTATATATACCAAACAGTGGGATTTCTGGAACATATGGTAGTTCTATTTTTTTTTGTTTTTTGAGGAATCTCTATACTGTTCTCCGTAGTGGCTGAACTAATTCGCAATCCCATCAATAGCGTATGAGAGTTCCCCTTTTCCGATATCCTTGTCAGCATCTGTTATTGCCTGTCTTTTTGATAAAAGCCATTTTAACTGGGGTGGGATCATCTCTCACTGTAGTTTCAACTTGCATTTCTCTGATAATTAATGACGTTGAACATTTTTTGTATACCTCTTAGCATTTTATATGTCTTCTTTTGACAAGCACATTTTCAAATAGTAATGGGACTGCTGGGTCTAATGTTCTGTTTTAAGTTGTTTGAGAAGTCTCCAAACTGCTTTCCATGGTGGTTGAAATAACTTGCATCCCCACTAACAGTGTATAAGAATTCCCTTTCCTCCACATCTATTGTTTCTTGACTTTTAACAGTAGCTGTTCTGACTATGGTGAAATAGGATCTCATTATGATTTTGGTTGGCATTTCTCTAATGATTAGTGATGTTTAAAATATTTTTGTATGCTTGTATACCTTATTTTGAGAAGTGTCTGTTCATGTGTTTTGTCCACTTCTTAATGGTGTTGCTTTTTGCTTGTTGAATGGTTTAAGGTCTTTTGCAGCACTATTCACAATAGCAAATGAAATCAACCTAGGTGCTCACAGATGGTAGGCTGTCCCTTTGTTGATTTTTTTCCTTTACTGTGAAGAAGCTTTGTAGATTGATGTGATCTCATCTGCGTATTTTTGGTTTGGTTGCCTGTGCTTTTGAAGTCTTACACAAAATAATTATTTAGCCGTATGAATGTCCTGGAGTATTTCCCCAATGTTTTCTTCTAGTAGTTTTATATTCTCAGGTATTACATTTAAGTATTTGATCCATTTTCATTTGATTTTTATATATGGTGAGAGATAGAAGTCTAGTTTCATTCTTCTCATATAGTGGTCCAGTTTTCCCAGCATCATTTATTTACCTTCCATGGTAAAGAAGAGGTTCTGCTCTATTCTGGTCAGAAAAGATACTTGCTGTGTTAAAGATGAGTTCCCTGTAGGTGCATAGATTTTTATCTGGTTCCTCTATGTTGTTCCATTGGCTTATGTGTCTTGTCTTTATGCTAATGCTATGCTGACTTGGTTACTGTAGCTTTGTAATAAATTTTGAAATCAGGTAGTGTGATGTCTCCAGCTTTGTTACTTTGCTGAGGATTGCTTTGGTTATTCAGTTTTCTTTGGTTCCCCATAAATTTTAGGACTTTGTTTTTCTATTTCTGTGAAGAATGTCACTGATACTTTGGTGGAGATTGCATTGAATCTGCAAATTTCTTTCAGTGTATTGTTTTAACAATAATTAATTCTTCCAATTTATGAGCATGGAAAGTCTTTTCATTTTTTTGTGTGTCTTCTTCAATTTCTTTCATCAATATTTTGTAGTTTTCCTTATAAAAATATTTTACCTCCTTGGTTAAATTGATTCCTAGGTGTTTTATATTCTTTGTAGCTGTTGTAAATGGAATTGCTTTCTTGATTTCTCTTTCAGATTGTTCACTGTTGGCATATATAAATGCTACTGATTTTTGTATCTTGATTTTGTATCCTGCAACTTTACTGAATTCAACTATCCAGTTACAACAGTTTGTTGATGGGAGTCTTTAGGTTTTTCTAAGCATAAGATTATGTCATCTGTGAACAAGCCCAATTAACTTCTTCCTTTTCAATTTAGATGTCCTTCTTGTCTTTCGCTTGTCTAACTGCTCCAGTGAAGACTTTCAGCATTATGTTGAATAAAAATGGTAAAAGTGGGCATCATTTCCTTGCTCCATATCCTAGAAGACAGCCTTTCAGTTTTCCCCCATTCAGTACAATGTTAGCTGTGGTTTTGTTATATATGGCTTTCTTTTTTTATCTTGTTGTATGTTCCTTCTATATCCAGTTTGATGAGGGGTTTCTTTTCAATCATAAAGTGATGTTGAATTTATCAAATGCACTTTCAGCAGCTATTGAAATAATCATATGTTTTTGTTCTTGCTACTGTTAAAGTGATGTATCATGTTTGTTGATTTGCATATACCGAACCATCCTTGCATCCCTGAGGTAAATCCCAATTGATCATAGAGCACAGTTTTTATAATGTAATGTTGAATTTGTTTTACTAGTATTTTGTTGATAATTTTTACATCTGTTTTTATTCTTGGCTAGTTTTCATGTCATGATAATGCTGGCCTGATAAAATGAGTATGGAATAATTCCCTCTTCTTCCAGTTTTTTAAGGCATTAAGTAGAATTAGTATTAGTTTTTTAAATGTTTGGTAGATTCAGCAGTAAAGCCATCAGATCAGATCCTGAGTTCTTCTTTGATGAAAGACTTTTTATTACAGCTTTCATACTCATTGTTGGTGCATTGAGGCTTTCTGTTTCTTCACAGTTTAATATTATTATGTGTATGTGTCCAGTAATTTGTCCATTTCTTCTAAATTTTCCAGTTTGTTGGAGAATAGTTGTTGATAAGTTTTAAATTATTCTTTGTATCTCTGTGGCCTTGGTTGTTATGTCACTTTTGTCACTTCTGAGATTATTTATTCGGATCTTTTTTTTTTTAATTAGTCTAGCCAAAGTTTTTTGATTTTATTTTTCTTTTGAAAGAATAATGAACTTTTAATTTTATTGATCTCTGTATTGCTTTTTAGTCGCAGTTTCATCTATTTCTGCTCTATTTTTATTATTTCTTTTCTTCTACTAATTTTGAGTTTGGTTTGTTCTTGCTATCCTAATTTCTTGTGGTGCATTATGTGGTGTTTATTTGAAGTCTTTCTACTTTTCTGATACAAGTGTTTATTTTGAGAAACTTCCCTCCTACTATAGCTTTTGCTGTATACCAAAGATTTTGGTATATTTTATTTCCATTTTCATTTGTTTCATGAAATTTTTAAATCTCTGTTCTAGTTTCTTCATTGACTCATTGGTCACTCAGGAGCATGTTGTATAAAATTCATGTGTTTGTGAAGTTTCCAAGGTTCCTGTGATTGATTTCTAGTTTTATTCTACTGTGGTCAGAAAAGATGCTTGATATGATTTCTACTTCTTGGAATTTGCTGAGACTTGTCTTTTGACCTAGGGTATGGTCTATTCTAGCAAATGTTCCATGTGTTGATAAAAAGAAAGTATATTCTGCAGCAGTTCTATAAATGTTCATGAGGCCTATTAGGTCCAGTTTGTAGTTTAACTCTGATGTTTTTGTTGATTTTTTTTTTGTCTGGATGGCATATTCATTACTGAAAGTGGGATGTTACAATCCCTTAGTATTATTGTGTTGCAGTCTTTCTCTCCCTATAGATCTATATACTTCACAGCTTTTGTGCTAGGTGCATAGACATTTATAATTGTTACATATTTTCATCATTATATAGTGAACTTCTTTGTATCTTTTCCTGGTCTTTAATTTATAGTCTCTTTTAATTAATATGAGTGTAGCTACTCCTGCTTTTTTTGGTTTCCAGTGTCATGGAATATCATTATTCATTACTTTCAATCTGTGTGTATCTTTACACATGACGTGTGTTTCTTATGGACAGAATATAATTAGATCTTGATTCTTTATCCAGTTAGTCACATTTTACCTTTTAATTGGAGGACTGAGTCCACTTATATCCAGTGTTATTATTAATATGTAACATCTTACCACTGCCATTTTGGTTGGCATTTCTGGTTGTTTTAACTCCCCTCTTCTATTTGTTCTTTCCTACTGTCTTTCTTTGTTGTTAATTTTCTTTGGTAGCATGTTTCAATTTGTTGCTTTTTAGTTTGGTGAATTGCATAGGTTTTTGTGTTGTGGTTACCATGAGGCTTACACATAACAAACGAGGCTTTAAAATAACAAGTTATTTTAAAGAAACATCTTTATCACAAAGTAAAGAATGAAAAAAATAAAAAAATAAAAAAATCTACACTGCATTCCCTCACATTTTGACTTTGTATTGTCTCAATTTACATATTTTATATTATCTGTCTCTTGATTCTGTAGCTTTTTCTGTTTTTGATGGATTAGTCTCTTGAGTTGTATACTAGAGTTATGACTAGATTACAAACCATAATTATGGTATTATTCTGGGTCTGTTTGTGTACTTAATATTAATATTACCAGTGTGCTTTGCACCTTCAAATGTTCTTTATTTTCACATTTCCTTTTCACTGAGATTGAAGAACTCTCTTTAACATTTCTTACAAGACAGGTCTGATGGTAGTGAATTCTCTCAAGTATTGTTTGCCTGGGGAAGATCATCTTTCCTTCATACTCGGAGGATAATTTTGCTGGATACGATACCTTGGTAGCAGTTTTCTTTTTCTTTGAACATTTTGAAAATATTTTTCCTCTCCCTCTCAATAGTTTCTATTGAGAAATCTGTTGCTAGACAAATTGGAGCTCCTTTTATGTAATTTGCTTCATTATTCTTGCTGCCTTTAGGATTTGCTCTTTGTCCTTGATCTTTCAGATTTTGATTATTATGTACCTTCAAGTGGTCTTACTTGGGTTGAATCTGGTATTCTCTGACCCTCCTGTACCTGGATAGTATATCTATGTCATGTTTTAGAGAGTTTCCTGTTATCATTTTCTTTAAATATTTTTTATGTTTCTTGCTCTTGCTCAAATCCCACTTGATTATCAATAAATTTTGTTTCGAGGTAATTTTCTGTATCTTGCAGGTGATCTGTGTGGTTTATCCGTTTTTTACTATTTCTTCTTTTCTCTCCTTTGACTATGTATTTTTAAATATCCTATCTTCAAGCACACTGACTCCTTCCTCTTCTTGATACATTCTGCTGTTGATAGTCTCTAATGAATTTTTCAGTTCAGCAAAATTATTTCTCAGTTCCAAGATTTCTGTTTGATTTTTTTATTATTTAAATTTCTTTGTTAAACTTATCTGATAAATTTCTGAATCGATATTCTATGCTATCTTAGAGATCACTGAGTTTTCTAAAACTATTATTTTGAATTCTTGGTCAGAGAGCTCACATATCACTGTCTAATTAGGGTCAGTTATTGATTCCTTGCTTTGTCTATTTAGAGAGATCATGGTTCCCTGTTTGCTGTTGTTTCTTGTGGATGTGTGATTCTTATGGATGTATGTCTATCTTGTTTTGATTTTTATTCAGTATATTTATTTAGAGATTTACCACAAGGTTGCTGCCTACTTTTTGGCTCTCAATGGCTCTGTAAGCCCAGGTTCACCTCAGCTCTCATGAACAATTGGAATACCACCTTTCCTGAATTGGAGAGGTCCCAAAGGTAATATCCAGACAATGTGGTAAGATTGGCTACTAGCTCATGCCTAGGTTCATGCAGTCGTTTGTGTCTCTACAATATGGTGCTGCTGAATAGCCACTTTGATTTGGCGCATCCTCTGGCAGTGTTACAGAGCAGAGTTCCCAGGGGTGAGAATAGTAGTCCCACTTCCCCCTTTGTCTCCACTTGTTCCTTCAGGCACTCACAATCTTCCTGTGAGTTAAGGCGGGGACAGATTTCCTGCCATAGAACTTAGGATAATGAAGAAGCTTGTTGTCCACCTCAATTTACATTTTCCAGTGCAGACACAATGAGTTGGAAAAAATTTTCTCTGTGCTTGGTGTCGGGCAGAATGAGGGGGGGCGATTTATGGATCTGAAACTCCAATTCATTTACCATGGGCTCAGAGTATTTTTCGCTTCTCTGCAGCCCCAGAAAATGGCTCTTCTTCATATTTGAGTTCTAGGATATTTCTTCTCTTTTTCTTTTCCGAAACTGACTCTCGCTCTGTCACCCAGGCTGGTGTGTGGAGTGCAGTGGTGTGATCCCAGCTCACTGCAACCTCCATCCCCTGCACTCAAGCAACTTTCCTGCCTCAGCCTCTCAGAGTTCTAGGATATTACTCTATTTTTGCTTTTGTTTTTTGTTTTTTTGTTTGTTTTTGAGATGGAGTTTCACTCTTGTCACCCAGGTTGGAGTGCAAAGGCACAATCTCTGCTCACTGCAACCTCTGCCTCCTGGGTTCAAGCAATTTTTCTGCCTCAGCCTCCCAAGTAGCTGGGATTATATGCACGTACCACCACGTCTAGACACTTTTTGTATTTTTACTAGAGATAGGGCTTCACCATGTTGGCCAGCTGGTCTTGAACTCCTCACCTCAGATGATCCACCAGTCTCTGCCTCTCAAAGGGCTGGAATTACAGGCATCAGCCACTGTGCTGGGCCTGTTTTGTCTATTTGTTTGTTTTGTTTTGTTTTGCTTGAAAAAAGTGGCAAAGTCAGCTTGCTTCTGCACCATAATTTTGGAGCAAATTGAGTCACTGAGTCTTTGAACAACTTGTTCTAGAATCTCAAATCAATAGGTAACCTTTTATCCACACTCACTGCTTTTATGTGCAACTCTGAATTTCTTTCCCAGATGGATATATGGAACACCAACATGAGTTTCCACTAACTTATCCCACTACAAGATCATTTACTGAGGGTTAACTATCTACCAGATTCTATGTTTAGTATATTATACATTTTCTCTCACTAGATCTCTTCTAGTTCACTTTTTTCAAATTATAGTGAGAAGGCGGCAATGTTATATAACTATTACAAATCACTGACTTCTGATAGAGGGATCAGATGTGGTTTGGGACTTTCATAAATTAAATTTTGTTAGATGATCAAGGAATCTGCAAATCATAGTTTTTCTTTTTTGTTGTAGTTTCCTGGAGGACGAATAACACACAAAAGTAGGCAATGATAAATGGAAAATACAGCTTTGTTCTTAACTGGAATAGTGCCATGGACATCTCTTTGGCTAGCCTTTCAATAGGCCCTAGATTTCTTACCATATCTTTTACATGGAAGGAGAAAGCAAAAGAATAATACTATACCCATGAGTTTGAATGTTTTATACAATATAGAGTATAGCTCCAATGACTACTAAATTTCACTAATTTACTGTCCTAAAATTCTATGAAATAGATCTTTCTTGGAGTGTAGCGAGCAGGGAGAAAAGTGTGGGCAGAAGGAGAAAAACTTTCCATCTTCCTTAAAATATAATAAATTATTTTTGAAAAATCTCCACTTCCAATACCGACTCTCTAACATGAACCCCTCTCCTACAACTGTTTTCTTTTACCTTAGCTACTCTCTAATAACGACCTAATCTGTTCATTATCATTGTGACCTATAGCCTCTTAACATACTCCCTATTCTAGGCGGCCAGTATTTCTCAATACGGGATCAGAGTGATATTTCTCAATATAGGACTCAGAGCACCTATGTTGGAATCACCTGGGACACTCATTAGAACACAAAAACTTGGCTGCACCTTATTTCTAATGAAATAATAGCATATCCGGAGTGGGTCCAGGGAAATTTTATCAAGCATCAGAGATTAGATTCATACTTCCACTGGAATGTGGAAATCAAACTCGAACCACTTCAGACCAAGACCTGTATTGTGCTTCATTCTGCCTCTAGGTTATACAAATGGAAAGTGTTTTAAAAATGCATTCACTATAACTAAGAATCTCAATTTTTTTTTTTTTTGCTCTTCAATAGTTCTGAGAAAACTGCATTTTCTTTCTTCACTGCTCTCTCCCAAGCTACCTAATATTGCCAGAAGTTTGCAGAAATTCTACTTTCATTAATTGCATGTACTTGCTTGCTATCTCACCTTGGCTCTTCCCTTTGTGTTGCCTTTCAACTTCCTGCTGTCTGTCTCTCATCACCTTCCCAAAGAGAGCCTTTCCCAAACTTTCTCTATCCTCACCTCAAGCCTTCATGCCTATTCCTAAAATTCTTTCTTTTATTATACAATATCAGTTCCTAACAGAACTGTAAAGAAGTGGTGACCTTTCTTGCCAACTCGAAGTCTTCTTGCTGTGTCTTCTCTTTGTATTTACTCTGCTCACATATCTGAGAATCAAATTTTATTCTTTCTTGCCAAATACTTTCTTTGATGGTAACATTTTTCGCTTATAATAGGTGCGTCAGTCCCTTTTATTGGCCCTTTCCGCATATTCCATGGCATGTTGAGTTTCCATACCCTAAAGGAAATTCTGTTTTTTGGCATTCCTTACAAATATCTCTTCCTCAAGTTACTATATTATGTTTCTTCTGTTGCCAAATATTTTATTTGAATATTCTGTCCTCATTGCCTCACTTTTTTTTTTTACTTTTAAAACTTTGCAATGTTTTCACCACACGTTATCAGAGATTGTTCTCCTGAGAAAGAAATGGCCTCCTGATCGTGAAATTCAATAGCATTTTTCATTCTTCAAACTCTTTGCAGTTTTGATGCTGCTGAAACCCTTTTCTCCTTTAAACTCCTTAATCTTTTGATCCCACATAACATGACAACTCCCTCTCTATTTCGTCTCCGCCTCTGCGGTGTTCCTCATTATCCCAGATGAAAATATTCCTAATAGTTTGGTCCTCAGCTCTCAGAAGTTGTCCTTCTGCATTGCTTCCCATGACAATTTAGTTCATGTCAAGACTATCAACTCTGAGCATAATTAAAACTACCTGTAGGTCTGTATTCTTTTTCTATAGCTCACTGCTAATTTCCTTCTTAGTCCTCATCAGCAGTGCTTTCTAACTTCCATATTTATGCCAGTACTCTGTTTATGATGTATCATGTAAGATGATACAGCTTTTCTCTAGCATCCTCATCTCTGCCTGACCCCTCACAGGCAGTCTTCAACCTTGACATTTTGAGAAACAGTCTGTTAAAGGAAATCTAGATTTTTCTATTATGCTTCTTGAAATTATTGCAACCACTGTCTATGGCCCAGTTCCAAAGTCCTTTTCACATACGTAGGTGTTTCTTACAGCAGCATCCCACTTTCAGGTACCAAAATCTGTGTTTGTTTTCTATAGCTGCTTTGACAAATTACCAGACATGTAGTAGCTTAAAGAAACACAGATTTACTGTTGTGTAGGTCTGGAGGTCAGGAGTCTGCAATAGGTTTCACTTGGCCAAAATCAAGTTGTCAGCAGTGGCCTGTTCCCTTCAGAGGCTCGGGGGATGATGCAATTTCCTTGCATTTTTCAGCTTCTAGAGGCTGACTTGGCCCATGGCCCTTTCACCAATTTTAAAGTTAGCAGAGTAGCATTTTCTCTCCCCTTTGACCTCTGTTCCTATCAGTGCATTTTCTCTACGACTTTTTGCTTCCTACCCCCATCACAAAGGTATTTTTGTGATTAAATTGGGCCCACTCATATTCACAGATTCGAGGACTGGATGTGGACATCCTTGGGTGGCCATGATACAGCCTACTTCAATCTCTAAACCTTAGTCTTCCAATTCCTAAGCACAATTCCAACAGCTTGCCATTCATTTTTATTCAAATGCTTTCTTGGCACTTTGAAATCAACAGCTTTAAGAGCAAAGGCATATTTCTACCAAGACCAATTAACCCTTCTGATATCTTGAAACTTAATGATCTAAGTGGAAAATACAATATATTCTACTTCCACAGGATTTTTTACACAAATCCTTTTACTTCTAATCTCACTGCCACCTGCATTAATTATCACGTCATTACAGCTTGTCTGGATAATTATTTTATAAGTCAAGTATTTTGGCTATTTGTCTGCCTGTATCTTCAGATTATAGCTCCCTTAAGGGCAGAAAGTATGCCTTGATTATCTCTTTTTGACCTGCAAACTTAGCAAACAATCTTATGTGTTTGCATAAAAAGAAAAAAATGAATTGTCTATAATTTCACTTCTATCAGTTTTGTACAATTATTTACAAATATTCCAGATATACCTATGCTGAAAAGCACATAGAAACAAAGACATTTTCAACCCAAAGGACATTTTTACTCATTTTACAATGAGATTCAATTCAACTCAACATCATGTATATGCTTAGTCCATAGCAGACACTATGATATGCTTTACAAACATATCAATAAGCCAGAAAAGTCCATTGTCACTGAAAGGAAAACATAAATAAAAAAAATAACAGTTCCAATGTGCTGCGTGCTCTCACAGGAATTAGTATGGTGACCTGTGGGTGTAGGATCATGTCCCCAAGCCTTTGAAGAATCTAGCTAAAAGTCTAAAGTAGAGAAGGCTGGTTAACCTAAGGAACATAAATGAAAGCCAGTTCCATATCAGAGTGTTGTCAATGCCTTTTAAAAACTTTACATTTATATTTGCATTAAAATTTTTAAAAATGCAGACTTAATATTTTACATTTAATCTGGACTTTTTAAAGTCCTCAAATGTACTTTCTTGAATCTTTTGGAAATATAAATTTCTTTTGAAGAAAGGAAAGAAGAAAGAGGAAGAGGAAGAAATATTATAAAAGCAATCCTAAATGCTTGCTCTAAAAAGCCTATGGAAGTGGTTTGCAGTAAGTCAAAATTTCTGGAAACGTTCATCCTACTTTTTATATGAGAACAAATCTCAAGAAACGGTATTTTCCCCTTGTTTTATTACATAAAATAGATTTTAAGTAGTTTAAATTATGTTTCTCCAAAGAAACCAACATTTTCTCCCTCATGGCATGAGAGCTTATGAAATATAAATTTCCAACAACTTTCTCAAAGGTATTTTTAGGTAGGTGTTTATTTGCTATTAAAATTACGAACAGCAAGCTCCCTAATTCCCTTATTCTTTCTTATCTAGGGTAAAATAAATGAAAAACATCACCACTGACGGCAAAATGTTTCAGCAGACTCTTCCTTATTGTTTCTCTGTCAGCATTTTAATATCATTCAGACTGAGTTCAAGAGGGTCACTTTTTAATAAATGTAGGAGCATGTAAAGGCTTTTATAAATAAAACTAAGCCATCCTGCCTTTTGTCAGGTTGTTTATGTTGCACAGAATGTTCCTTTCCCTTGCTGTACTGATCACATTATATCCTTTTATATTTCTAGGCCCCAACTTCACAACATACTAATGGATCAAGCCTATTTCACACCATGTAGTACCTTGCATTATGTAAGTGTTTGTTTACAAAGGCATTGCCTTAAAACAGAGTAGTGGGAAAAGATAGTACAAAAGACCAATTCTATTACCTAATATCATTAGTGGAAAAATTTATTGTCAATGGAAGTAGTGTATTGCTGACAACAGCTTTGGCAAAGCCACATCTGTTTATACTAATGCTTAAGGGGTAAGATGTGTGACAGGGAATGAGAATACGCCATTTGATTTGCTGCTATTACCTGACTTCAAAGACAATGGGTAGGTGCATAAATAAAGGCTAACCAATATTACAGTGCAGCAACTGGACCTCCTTTTAAAAAACTGAAGCTTTAAGCAGACTGCAGAATTGCTGTACCATGGTAAACAATATTGTAATGCATTCTCTTAATGTCAGGACTTCTCATTCTCAAATAAAAATGTATTTAAAAAACGTTTAGACATGACTTTTAAGTGTCATTTTTAATGTGAATTTCCTTTTATTATTTTAGAAAAATCAAGTCAGATAATGTCTATCCCTTCAAGCAACTTTTCCTCCTAAATTATTGGTGTATGATATAATAGTTTATTTAGAAATCACTCTATTTTGACAAACGAATAGTATAGATACAGACAGGAGGCACGGAAATATGGTAGAAGAGGGTGGTTCCCCAGAAAAAGTCTCACCCTCAAGTCTGGAAACCCACAGTCCTAAACAGGAAAAAACATTCCTGTTGTGCACCCAAATGTTGCCTTTTGGCCTACCACATCCCCCTATCCTGTATTCATGTGAACTCCAAACCTCAGGCTCTATGAGCAGATCAACAGAAGAATGGAAGAGCACAGGAACACAAGAGTGGTGCAGCAGAGAAGGTGAGAAGAGAAAGACCATCTGAGCATTAAAGGGAGCTCACCAGAGTACCATGGGAGAAGAGATCAACCACAGGACAGCCAAACTCTTCCCACTTTATTCTCTTTCCAGCTCCCCATCCACCCTGCTGAGAGCCACCTCCATCTGTCAATAAAAGTCTCCCTAATTTACCATCCATTAGGAAGACCTGGACGCAAGCCAAGAACCCAGTTACCAATAGGGCACTGAGCTAGTTAATACTTAAGTCGTCTGCGAACATCAAAGCTAAAAAAGCACTGTGACATGCCCACTAGGGCTTTGGGAGTCACAAGCACCCACCCATAAATGCTACTGTGGGGGCGGAGCCCAAAGGCACTCTCCCTGGTTCCTCTGGCTCCTGCACCTGCCCGTCGGTGTGCTGCCCCTCCTGTAAAGGGTTTGAACATGCAATGACCCAACAAATGCGACATACCTCTGTTGCATGTCCTGTGAAGGAGGTCAGGGAACTCTCCCATATTAATATGATACTTTTGCCAAATCGGAAAGTTTTCTGAATGCCAATTGAGATGAAAGAGAGTCCCTTTGAGGTTTAAGTTTGGTTTTAAAGAACTATTTGATGATTTCAAGAAAAGAATGGAGTCCTAAAAAAATATATAAGATTATAAGTATAGCAGAGGTTTAGAAATGAGTTCTCATTGTGAGAACCAATATTTGTCAAAGCCAGCATTTGTCATTCTTAACTAAATCCACTCTGGTATTAGCCAGAATCTATAAATATGTCTTAATATTAGAGTGCCCTAGAAATAACACAAAGAGTAAATTTATAAAATAGTACCCTTTTAATTACTGTTATTTATATGAAATAATTTGCATTTCTGAGAAGAACTGTTACACTGTTTTCCTAAAGACACAAGTCCTCATTGTGTCATTCAAAATGGGGTACAGTGGCATTATCTCAGCTTGCGGTAACCTCAGACTCCTGAGTTCAAATGATCCCAAGTAGCTGGAACTGCTACAGCCACATACTCACACCTCATTATTTTTGTTGTTGTTCTTGTTAGAGAAGGAACTCTTGCTATGCTGTCCAAACTGCCTAAACTCCTGGTATTAAGCAACATTCTCTTTTCAGCTTCCCAAAGTGTTGGGATATAGGTAGGAGTCACCCTGTCCAGCTTTTTTATACATTTTCTAAAAGGAAATAATCATCATAAATCTAGGCATTTTAGTTATACAACAAAAGTAAACTACAGAGAAGATAAGTCTATTTATGATAGTATCCCCCTTAGTCTATACCCACAGTGGCAGTGCACAAACCAGGTTCAAATCCCAAATTGTCACTCAGTAAATAATTGTCATGTGCCAGGTACTGTGTCAGATTATATATGGGATTCATAAAATGATAAAACATGGCCACTGCTCAAAGATAATTTATCCAGTAAGAAAAACAAAAATATAAATAAGGCACCTTAAGCAAAGGTATTGTGTGCTCTGACAGTGTAAAATCATTAGGAGTAGAACAGAGAACATTCAATTCTGCCCAGGAAAGTTGGAAGAATTCCATACCTTAGAGGATGAGTAATTTTTAAGTCATTGAAGGGATCAAAGAGAATTCAAAACAGAGATAATATCCAGAATGAAGATACTGGCATGATGTTACGTGGCATATTCTGGAAAATCATGAGTCACCATTGTTAGAAGTGGTTACGGTGTTTGATGGGTGGGGCAAGAGACCATGACTGTAAATAAATCTGGAAATGTAAAAATTCCCTCACTTTATGCCATTCACACAGGTTTTGAAGAATCTGAGTTAGTTTGAAACACTGTATACATTCATTTCACATTATCTATTGCTGATCAGAAAAAGGCATTAAAATATAAGGAAATCAACATAAGTTTAGCATCTATTCACTACCGTGTGCCAAGCACGAATGTGATCACCATTCAGTGTCTGCTTTGATGTTCTCCACTACCTCAAAAATTTTTATTTCTTTCATTTGACCAATCAGAAAGGTGAATCTTACAAAGTGGAATTACGGTCTAGGACTATCAGAGTCTGATAATAGACTAACAGCATAGGCAGAGTGGACTACTGATTATGAATACGAACTCTGGAGCCAGACTGCTTAGGCCCAAAGCCCAGCACCCACGCATACAAGGTTTGTCATTTTGGGCAACGACGTAACATCTCTGACTCAGCTTCCTCTTCTATAAGTGGAAATAATGATAAAATCTACTTCCTACGGTTGTATGAGGTACTACGGAAATGAAAGATGACACAAACTACTTCTTCAATGGAAAATAAGACTTGCAGGTCAGTATACCCTCTCGATTGGAAATATAACTTCTGTAAATGACAATGACCCTGCTTTAGTCTGTATTTTATGTCATCCCCACAAACTTCACATTTCTGCATCAGCATATCTCTGTTTTGCAAAGGAATTTGAAATTGAAAGACGCCAAGTAGTGTTGTCAGGTTTCAGCAGTTATAACCAGAACAAAATTGGAAGTCAAATAGAGGGCTGCCTTCATGTGATATCTGTGATATCTGTGCAGTTCTTGCTGCCATTCTATCAGCCTGAGTCTGTTTGAGATAGTCCTAGTGGCTGCAGGGGCCCGGGGCAGAGGGTAGAGGAGTCTTTATAGAGTTGCATGAAAATTCTTTTGAAGAGTGAATAAGAACGGAAAATGTATTCAAAGGTAGGGAGAGTTTGTCAGCCAGAGGGGAGATCACGTGCAAAGAGATCCAAAAGAAAAAGTACATTCAGGGAACAGAGAGCCCTGTTTTGTGGCTGATGCTCATAATGCTGGTGACGAGGTGGAGGGAGAAGACTTAGAGAGGTAAACAGGTGGCAAAGCTTATGTGCCATTCTATGGCTTTGATTTTTTTTTCACTCAGAGCTCTGGGGAATCATTAAAGCTTTTTGAGCTGGAGAATGGCATAATCAGATTTGAATTTGTAAGAGCTTACTCTGGCAGTGGTGCAGAAAGGACTAGACTGTAGACAGGGAGACTGGTTAGAAAGCAATTTAATGAATTGAAGGCATAGGCAAGGAAAATTAAAGGAAAGGGTGAGGCTGCAGAAATATTCAGGTCTTTTTCATTTTTAATTTTTATAGCTACATAATAGTGGTACAATTTTAAAATACAACATAGATAAATATATTTCCATAGCCAAAAAAGGACAAATATTTAGGTCTAAAGATTATGTCATTTTTCCAAAAGTAAGTGACTTCCTCATGTCCTTAATAGTCTCTGGCTTTCTCATAATACCTCATGTCCTAGCTAGAACTGTCTTTCTGAACAAAAGAGAATTTATTTTCCTTTCCACTTTCTGTAATTAGCTCAATTTGCTTGTGCTACTCTTCATTATTTATTAAAGTAATACTTTCAGTTTCTTTAGGTGTTTGCATTTTAACAGACACATTTTTGAGAACTATTCCTTAATCAGAAGATTTTTCTTTCTAAAGGTAGATGCAAAAGCATCAAATTATGCCCAGGAAGAAAAAAACTGTAAGAACGGTGTCTTATATGCTTGAAAGATCTCACACTTGAACTTAGAAGTTTTCATCAAAAAAAGTTACATAGGCACAGAGAAACATGTCAAGATTTTTTTTAAATTTATTTATGTATTTATTTATTTATTTAGCTGGAGTCTCCCTCTGTCACCCAGGCTGGAGTGCAATAGCACGATCTCGGCTCATTGCAACCATCACCTTCCAGAGTCAAGCAATTCTCCTGTCTCAGTCTCTTGAGTAGCTGGGATTGCAGGTGCCTGACACCATGCCCAGCTAACTTGTATTTTTAGTAGAGATGGGGTTTCACCCTGTTGGCCTGGTTGGTCTAGAACTCGTGACCTCCAGTTATCCGCCCCCTTGGGCTCCCAAAGAGCTGGGATTACAGGTGTGAGCCACCGCACCAGGCCTTTATTTAAACTTTTAATTTTAGATTATTATAGGTACGTAATAGTTGTATGTATCTGTGGGGTACATGTGATGTTTTCATACAGGCATACCTTGGCAAGATAAGAGAAGGGATTCATTAAACTCATATCGTGTCTCAATAATGGACTGTATTGCCTGCCCTTGAAACAATGATATTATAAATTATTTATGTCAATTGTATCATTTCATTTTTAATTTAATGTTTAATGTGAGCATTTCAATCAACTAACATACTGTAACTTTTTTACACATGTATTTATTTATATTATGTCAGCAAGTGCAAAATGCAGAAGTATCCCAGGCCTCCTTCAAAGTCTGAAAGGTCCTGCCTACCTATTTATTCAACAGCCAAACCTAGAAACAGGTAAAAGGGGATCCCAGGAGAATCTTCCATCTGCCCCCCTAGTGTTTACATCACATGATTTTGTGCAGGTGAAGGAATCTGTCCAAGGCTTGTCGGGACATGCTCACGGAGAGCCGGAGCCTGACATGCGCACTGAGGGAAGAGGGTGGAGCCATGGGGAATTTGTAAACTTATGCAGGGGAGGAGCCTGCCCTCTTCAGCTCACGTGGTGACCTGGGAGTCAATCTGTGAGGTGGGGGCCTGTTAGCAGGACTCTATCTTGCTTTCCTGAGGTTTTTGTTTTTTTTTTTTGTTTGTTTTTTTCTTTTTTGCCCAGTAACATCCTGATCTACTCACTCTCCAATGTGCCACGTGCCTAAATTTCCCGTCGTGTGACAAGAACCCAGATATTAGCTAAACTAAATTCTGCAGCATGGGCATAAAATCTTACATAGTGTTTCTAATTGTGAAGGATCCAGTCATTAATTTATTCATCAAACTTTGTGTGTGCCAGTCAGTGTTTAGTTGTCAAAGGTAGGTAAGCATAGCCACTGCATCTGGCTCACAATCTATTGCCCTCTTTTCCAAAATGCTGGTCACACACCTTTGCTGGGTAATGAAACCAACCAAGTTGTCCACATGAAGAACATATTTCAGAAACGAAAATACAGTAAAAAGAGTAGAAAATATGAGCGTAAGGATGCTACACAAAGTAAATATAGTATTTTTTTGATAATATTGTTTTAGTTATTTAAGGGGGAAGAGAAATACACTGGTTTGAACAGTAAAATACAATTGACCCTTGAATAACACAGGTTTGAATGGTATGGGTCCACTTGTATGTGAATTTTCTTCCATCTCTGCCACCCTGATATAGCAAAACCAAATCCCTCCTCTTCCTCTTCCTACTTAGCCTACTCAACATGAAAATGATGAGGATAAATACATTTAAAAAGATCCATTTCTATCTAATGAATAGTAAATGCATTTTCCCCTTATGATTTTTAACCATTTTCTTTTCTGTAGCTTTATTGTATGAATACAGTACATAACATATACAGCATACAAAATATGTGTCAATCTACTGTTTCTATTATCAGTAAGGCTTCCAGTCAGTAGTAGACTATTAGTAGTTAAGAACTAGGGGAGTCAAAAGTTATGTGTGATTTCTGACTACGCAGGGAATCAGTGCCCTTTACCCCTGTGTTGTTTAAGGGTCAACTGTGTATCTTTACTTCAGCATCAAAATTTTAAAACATCTGTAAAGCTCTTAACTTTTAATGAGTCATTGACAAAATTATGTGACGGTCATTGACAAAATTACATTGATTTGCCAGCAGTGTAAGCAGAGATATGCAATTTCAAAAGGCCTGTATTCTGTACATGCCTTAACAGCCTTCCCGGTCCAAGCTGATAATGCTTCCCAGTTGAACAACTGGTGCTACCGTGCCAGACCATAGTATTCCCAGCAATGTCAACCTCCAGGGATTTCAGAATTTCGAGTTGTCGCTAAATTATCACTTAAATAATCTAAGTGTGGTTAAATTATACTTAACTAACGCCAGCAAAGACTTCTTTTTCTGTACTAGAAGCTAGGTTAAGAACCAAATGAAAAACTAAATTGCAAAATGAGGTTCTTCTTTCTCAAAATGTTTTCTCTGATAGTGGCTAATATGCACATTAAGCACATACTATTATGCATAAACATATAATGATGTGCTATAAAATGAAACATACACACCTAAGACAGAATATTTCTAGAAAACCAAATTAAATTTGAGGTGAAATTCACAGACGTTCTCACTGAAACTGTCATGTTTGGCTGAGAGTGGTTGGACAGGAGCAAACATGGGGTGATGGATGAAGAAGTGAGGAAGGGAATGGATGGCATCACTGTGAGAGAAATGAATATCTGTGAAACATACATAAAGACCCTGAGGGAGAATCCAGTGTGCCTGAAGAACTGAAAAACTGGCCATGATGGGAGCAGTGAGAAGACTGAGGAGAATAATAAGACAAAATACAACTGAAAAGACACAGGATGTACAGGGCCTTTTATGTATGTTCAGAATTTGAGACTTTTATTTGAAGAGCGATGTGAAGTCATTGAAAGGCTTTAAGCATGCAAACTGTGAAAACAATTACAAAATATGTGATGTGTCTAATATCTTTATGGTAACTAACTGCAAAGACATCGTTTGGTTTATGGTAATTATGTTCAGTCATATTTTAAATATTCTTTTAGTTAAAAATGCATGAGACTTCATGCAAATATGAATTTTATGAAGATATCACTTAAGTTATTTTACATGTCCCATAAATAGTTATAACACCATTTATAGTTAAGCAAATGATCTTCAATTGAGAATAGAGTATTTGTTTTTTTTCTTTATACTCACTGTTTATTTTCAATAGATGATATATTGAACATGTCTTTCTTATCGTTTTTCTGTTGGACTTTTCCCATTCAAGGTGATTTCTTAATACCAGAGTGCACAACCAAATAAAACAACTTTTCTTAATTGCCAATTCACATATACAGTTTTCTGGTTTGCTTAAAACTGATTTCCCTAAAATTCTTCATTACATAAGTTTATATTTTTTTCAAGTCTCATGTGATTTCTTTGCAACTAAGCTAAACAAATACTAGTTTTATCAAAATTAGTGGAAAATGAAAAATTCACAAAAACCAAATAGTCTCATAACAAATCAAAACTTACCAAGTATGCTTATCTCTGCAAGACAGTTGAGGGAAAAAGAGCAGACAAAAGAGAATGATTGGAAGCTTGAATGATTCCCAAATTCTAAATGAACAACTGTTTTGTGAAACAATGTTCCACTCATAATCAGAGAGCAAAGACATTAAGGTGCATGGTTGTATAACCAAACCTATTACTTTGCTTCAACATGGCTGATGGCTTTCAGAGACTATGGTTTTGGGATTAGAGTAAAAAGAAAATCTTGTGGATATATAGTAATGATTCTGCTTGAGGGAACATATTTTGTTACCTTTTCTTATTTGTGGCATATTTATGCCAATTAAAAAAAGTACCATCTTTGATTTTAATTTCTCAAATATAAGAGGAATGAATCTTAATCCTTCCACTAAATCACCAGTTCGTATTTCTTTACAACATTTAGCTTTGTTGTTAAGGTATATGAATTAAAAACATGTTTGTAAAAGGCTAAGTTTAGATTGCCTTTTGTGGGTCTAAATTTCAGATATGCAAGAGCTGCCATTGTGAGCAGCAAAGCTGCAGCATTATGACATCTAGAGAAAAGAAATTTGGCTTCTCCAGGGCTCCTCCATGATGACAGCTTTAAACCAAAATTGACATTTAGCAGAGGCCACTGAGAACCTAGAAGAGATCATGCTCTGAAACTGTCCTCATAAATAAAGGTTAAGTATATGAATATTGTGATGCTGAAATCTGTATTACTCTATTATAAAAAGATGGCCTGATCATAAAACTTGTCAGATTAAAAATGAACTCCAGAGCTAATGAAAAGCATCTTATTAGCCACAGCCCCGTTTACTTTTCCTTCTCTCCTTCTCCTTTCAGCAGACTCTAAAACAACTTGCTTCTTACTGCATTACAGCCCGGGCAACAGAGCAAGACTTCATCTCAAAAAACAACAACAACAACAACTTGCTTCTTCATGGCCATCGTCTACAGGGAGGAATTTTTTTCTTCTCATAAAGTCATCTACAGGTAGAGATTTTTTTTTCATTACTTTGAAGAATATACACCTATGTACATATTTCCTATTTTTGAATATGCACATATTTTATACATATATATGTATGTACAAAATAGAAAATATATGTGCATATTCAACAATTCATATTTGCTTTGTTATTTGTTTATATTCAGAACTTGATAGAGGCACTCAAAACGTTTTAGAAATATTGTACCGAGAATCTGAAAACTGGGTTTTAAGCCTATCTATACCACAAGCTAATTTCATTATTTTGACTTGATCTAGTCATTTAATTAAAAATGTAACTAGATGATACTAGTGCTGAGTTGAGTCCCATTTCCCTGAAATTGACTATTGACCCTCCACAGCTAAGAATGAAAGATGTCATTTTCCCACACATCAACTGCAAAGAGATCAGTTGTTGGAATTTATACATTCCCCACAGCCATGTCACCCTTCTTAGTATAATCAAGAGGCACACTTGGAGACATAAGCTTGTATTTTGGAGAAGGGCAGGCACAGAAAGGCCATTCTCTTTCCATCCCTCCCCATTAAGGAGATGACGCTGTCTCTTTTTGCAAAGTCCAGAATCAAGGACTCAAGAAAATAATGAAGTTTGGAGGATTGGCTGCACATTTCCTCTTCCTCTATCAGTGAAGGAGAAGTGATCTTATCCCATCTGACATTGATGAGAAGTGTAGAAAACATCTTGGAAAACATGTTAGGGATAGTGAGAATGGAATAGGACCTCATCCCTCCAAGATAAGTGAGCAGTTCCTACGTGATACAGACTTTGAATACTGCATGAGGCCATAGGGGTGACATTGGAGAGAAACGGGATTGGAAATTACAGCCTTGTCTTGGATGAATAGAGCAGGGAAGCAATATGATTGTGAACCAGAGAAATATGGCATGGTACCACCAGCCGGGGCAAAAATAACGAATTTTTAAAATCCAAACATTTATTGAGATTTTATTATATGCTAAATTCTACCATTAGTAATTTATTTAATCATTACCTCCCTCCCCCAAGTAACTATTGAAACAGGGAGAATCATCACCAACATTTTACAAGTGAAATAACCATGTCACAGAGAAGTGACATAACTTGCCCATGGCCACCTTGCTAGTCAATGACAGAGGCAGTGTTTATGCCTGGCAGTCTCTCCTAGATATGGTCAAACTGTGCAAGGCAAAGCTAATGTCCCTTTTCACTTAAACTCAGCCAGAGAACCAAATGGTGATAGAGACGACAAAGCCAAAACAAATTTGAGTTAACACTGATTTTTTTAAGTGAATAGAATAAATACTTAAAAATGAAAACTCTGTTTTTCACAATTGTCAGTACTTGAAAAAATGTAGAGCTGGGATGAGAATTGTTATGCCTTCCTACTATTATACCTTTGGTAAAGGGAAGTTTCAACAGATACTTGTGAATATTGATGTTTACCGGAAAAAAAAGAAGCCATTTCATGTCTATACTCTCAAAAGTTATTACTCCTCAGCAAACTGATTCCAAACAGCTGTGTCACCTTTTAAATGGGGCATTTTGGGACACAGGTTTTGGAGCTGGCAAAGTAAGTTAGAAATCCAGTTTGGCATTTCTACTTTCTTGCACTTTGGCCTTAGATAATTCAGATTTCTCACTGGTAAAATGAGGATAATAATACCTATTTCTCAATATTGCCCTAAAACATAGATGAGATGGGTACATGTATTAGGGAAGACATATGCTGCTTGAATAACAAGACCTGAATTTGGCTTAATAGTGGCTTAACAGGCTAAAATGTTATGTGCTATTCATATAAAATTATTGGATAGGAATTCATGTCAGCTGGGTGGCTCTTCATTATGTGATCATTAGCTAGGCTGACCGTAGCTGAGACTGTAAGGGAGAGAAAGAGAGAGAGAGAGAGAGAGAGAGAGAGAGAGAGAGAGAGAGAGAGAGAGAGAGAGAGAGAGAGAGAGAAAGCAAAACCATCTGGAGGGTTTTTGTGGGCAAGGCCAACGATGGTGAATTATTTCTACCTATATTTCTACAAAGAAACTCCAGTCACATGACTGTACCCACTTGTAGGAAATTCTGGGCAATGTAATCTGTGTGTCCAAAGAATGGAAAGAGAATGCTGTGGATGGCTGGCAATTTTTGTCACATGTACCAAGAATACCTGGCACAAATTGCATTCCATTTAGTTGCAGCTACCTCTCAACGCCCTAATAGATTCAAAATTCTAAGAAGTAGAAATGGAAAATTATTTTAATTAAACCATGGATAACCAAATTTCTTGTAAACAGGATACTTTGAACATTACAGTAGGTTTTACTCAAGCATAAGTATACACACGTTGATGGTAAGATAATTATTTCCAGTAAAACAGCAAAGTTTGAACATTATGTAATCTCCTTCTCCAAGAAATAGCAAAAACAGATATTAAGATTTGAAAACAAGAAACAAATACAAAAGCTTTCATGGGGAAAAAAATGGATAGGAAAATTTACTTTCCAAAGCTCTTACAAATTTCTGCTTAATAACATGCAAATGGAAAACAGCCTTACAATGACCTAACATCAACACACATCCTTTCCTGAGAAGTGAACTTTCTACAACTCTATCCCCACTCTCCTAGGATGCAGATCTCAAAGGTACCAACACTTAGCTGTATCTATTAGCTCTCCAGTTTTTGAACTGGTATGAAAACTCTAATATTATCCCGGTAAACATTTAAAGGAATCAAGGGATATTCGTTTATAGCATTTGGTAGTTAATACAGTAATAAGATAGACTTCATTATGTTCAAAGATGAATTACCAGGGGAAGAGAGAAAATAAGAAAAAAAAAATACAGAAAAAGCTGATGTAACATAACAGAAGGAGGAAAAACAGCACTTGAGAGAGAGAAATTTTCTGTAGCATCTCCTTAGAGATTCCCATGGAGTTAAACAGAATGTGCACTTTATG
The DNA here is from genome assembly GCA_004027835.1 of Alouatta palliata. Taxonomy (NCBI): domain Eukaryota; kingdom Metazoa; phylum Chordata; class Mammalia; order Primates; family Atelidae; genus Alouatta; species Alouatta palliata. The sequence goes on from PVKV010004552.1 coordinate 123,810, forward strand.
AAGCTGGAGATAAAAGATTGGCTGACAATATACAAACCAAAATGGAAAGTTAGCCGTCAGAATTTGAGAAGAAAGTTATGGAAACAAAGAATGCTTTAGCAAAATGTAAATGGCATAAACAGCAGAATTGGGGAAAAATGTAGATATAAATTCCTGTGGTTCTAGCTATGGTTCTAGCCAACAATTTTGGACAGTTGTGGGAAAGAGAAAATTAATATCATAAATATTTTTCTGTAGCAACCTGGGCATAGAGTTGTTTTAACATATCCTATAGGGTAAGGGCTTTCAAACTTAAATTACCACTACCTGCAAAGAAAACATCATTTTACATCGTGATCTAGTATACATACACATACAATGTACAAAGACAAAAATCTTCTGAAAGAACACTATGTGTTATACAATGCTCTCTAGAATTTTCTGTTCTCTTCTAATTTATTTAAAATAATCTTTATTTAGATGCATTAATCTTATAATCTGATCAGCTAATGTTTTTGACTAATAGTTTGAATACACTGATAAAGATATCTATGAATTTGCAGTGAAAAAGAAAGAATGCTGATTCCATGCTTTAAGTTTCTTTTTGTTCAAGATTCCTGACAATCCTATCCAGTGCTCTTAATTTATTAAAGGGCCCATCCTTGTCTTTAAGCTCCCAGAGGATTCCCCTAGGAAAAGCTTAACGGGGATTTATCTAGAAAATGTTATTAAAGAAAAGGAAGGCTGTGAGTAAATTTCTTATTAGCTCCATCTGTACACGCACTAGACTCCAGGGAACTCAATAAACTGTAAAGACTAGACAATGTGGAAGATCAAATTTTTGAAATTTCTACTATGATTGAGCTGAAGGTTAGAAGCAGCCCCCGTCTAAAATAATGTTAAAAAGTACAGTGTAATAAATACCTAAACCAGTAACATAGTCATTTATGATCATTATCAGGTGAGATGTATTATATATGATGGTATGTGCTATAAAGGCTGGCAGCACAGTAAGTTTGTTTATGGCAGCATCACCACAAACACGTGAATAATGTGTTGCACTGTGACATTATGACAGCTATGATGTTGCTGGGCAGTAGGAGTTTTTCATCTCCATTATCACCCTATGGGATCACCCTTGGATATGAGGTCCGTCATTGATTGAAATTGTGTGGTGTATAGTTGTAATTACCACTGTATTTGCTTTAAAGAGGTAGGATCTCATTATATTTCCTGGACGGGCTTTGAACTCCTAGTTTCAAGCTATCCTTCCGCCTCAGCCTTCTGAGTAGCTGAGACTATAGGCAGGTACTGCTGTGCCTAGCTTACTACTGCATTTTATATTATATATTGTTGTTAGTTTTCTATATTTTACTTCTTTGGATTGTTTACAATTCTTAGTATTTTTGATGTTGCTGTGTATTATGGAAGTGCTACATGGCAGTTTTGTAATAAATCCAATACAATTTTTTTGCAACGTAGTTATTATTAGAGATTTGTTTGCCTTGTTTTGTGTGTAGAGGACATTTCTGAATGGTAAACCGATTTTTAAAATCTTGATCATAATCAAATGAAAATTCTCTGACCCTGGCAGTAAGAACCAGTCAGTTTCTCAGTCTTTTTGCTTCCTTTTAAATGCAATGGCAAAATAATAACTAAAGTGGTTTGTGATGTCTTTACTCAGTGACATACTATAAGACATTTTATATCACATATGCATGTACACAGGCACCTATAATTAAACAGTTATTTATTTAAGTAAATGAAAAAATCATAAATTGTGCTTAAAAGCTGCAAAGTGGTCAGGTATTTCTGTTCCATTTAATTTTTTTTAATGCTATTTTGACTCAGTTTACTTCAAGGTCCAGTGTTGAGTGGTGTCCTGGAACTTAAACAGACTAAGTGTTTAAGTCTGCACTCAGACTTAAACTGTCTGCAGCACTCTAAGATGTTTTAATTGTTAAAATGCCTGAAGAGCTGAGCTGGGATTGTTCACTCTTGGTACAGGCAAATGAAGGAAATGTGTCATTAAAAGCCACAAACACTGAAAGGACTTTAAAAGAATATTCACGAGATCAAGAGATCGAGACCATCCTGGCCAACATGGTGAAATCCGTCTCTACTAAAAATACAAAAATTAGCCGAGCATGATGGCGCATACCTGTAGTCCCAGCTACTTGGGAGGCTGAGGCAGGAGAATAGCTTGAACCCAGAAGGTAGAGATTGCACCATTGCACTCCAACCTTGTGTCAGAGCAACAATCTGTCTCAAAAAAAAAAAAAAAAAAAAAAGAAAGTAAAAAAGTTAAGCCTGGTGCAACGGCTTACACCTGGAATGCCAGCATTTTAGGTGGCCATGACAGGCAGATCACCTGAGGCTGGGAGTTCAAGACCAACCTGACCAACATGGCGAAACCCAGTCTCTACTAAAAATTCAAAAATTAGCCAGGTGTGGTGGTGCACACCTGTAATCCCAGCTACCTGGAAGGCTGAGGCAGGAGAATCACTTGAACCTGGGAGGTGGAGCTTACAGTGAGCCAAGATAGCACCATTGCACTCCAGCCTGGGTGACAGAGTGAGACTCCATCTCAAAATAAATAAATATCCCCTCCAGCATCTTTTGTCTCCAGATTTTTTAATGATCGCCATTCTAACTGGCGTGAGGTGGTATCTCAATGTAGTTTTGATTTGCATTTCTCTAATGACCAGTGATGATGAGCATTTTTTCATATGTTTGTTGGCTTCACGTATGTCTTCTTTTGTAAAGTGTCTGTTCATATCCTTTGCCCACTTTTGAATGGG